>CM060109.1:48600294-48815294 GCA_030522415.1 Channallabes apus
CTTTTTCGGGGCCCTGTTAGCATTGTGCGCTCGGGCCGCGTCTCTTTTCACTCTTTTCTCCCGGTCTCTCTTTGCTCCGCTCCAGCTGGACGCGCCTCAATGGCCTCCTAAAGATGGGGAAAAACACAACGTAATAAAAAATACATGAGCAACAAAAAGAGAGAGAGAGAGAGAAAGAGAGAGAGAGAGAGAAAGAGCGTAAATAAAAAAGAAACTTTAAAAAGGTGGATAAACGAACGGCGAGAAAAAGAGAAGGAGTGAAAGAGGGAGGACAAAAAGATATTTAACACGTCCGATTAGCATCAGAAAAGCAGGACAATCGGAGAAAAGAGGAACTAAACGGCTTCTGAATAGGGGTGTGTGTGTGTGTGTGTGTGTGTGTGTGTGTGTATATTTCCTCTTTATTGAACCTAGGGAAAATGAGAGATGGACAGGGAGAAAAAGTGTGTGACATAAAATAATAATTTAAAAAAATGTCAAGACTGAGTGTGTGAAATTCCCACACACACACACACACACACAATCTTTATTGCTTATGTTTTTTTATTTATAAGCGTTATTATTATTATTATTATTATTATTATTATGAGCTGAAATTAAACAAAACGCCCAGGTGCTTATAGAACAGCACAGGATCTTACACACACACACACAGACACACACACACACCAGCTGTGCTGATCCGTTCATGATGTGATGACGTCCTGTTTGTGAGTATAAATGAGTGTAAATGGAGAATAAAGGAGGAAAATAAAAATAAAGCAAGAAAAGCGTCTTCTCTTGATGGGAGTGAATTAATAAACATTAATATAAAAAACATCCCGGACGAACCTGCGTCAGTCCTCGAGTTAAGAGCGTCAGAGAGGAATGGAAGGGTCACAAGATTGCATGCAGCATGTAAACGACACACGATGAGTGTAAGAGCACAACACCATGTGGTTTATTATTCCTGTGGGGACGGAGACGGAGTTACTGAGTCCGCGTTACTGAGTCCGCGTTACTGAGTCCGCGTTACTGAGTCCGCCTTACTGAGTCCGCGTTACTGTGTCCGCGTTACTAAGTCCGGGTTACTGAGTCCGCCTTACTGAGTCCGGGTTACTGAGTCCGCGTTACTGAGTCCGGGTTACTGAGTCCGCGTTACTGAGTCCAGGTTACTGAGTCCGCGTTACTGAGTCCAGGTTACTGAATCCGCGTTACTGAGTCCGCGTTACTGAGTCCGCCTTACTGAGTCCGCGTTACTGAGTCCGGGTTACTGAGTCCGCGTTACTGAGTCCGCGTTACTGTGTCCGCGTTACTGAGTCCGGGTTACTGAGTCCGCCTTACTGAGTCCGGGTTACTGAGTCCGCGTTACTGAGTCCGGGTTACTGAGTCCGCGTTACTGAGTCCAGGTTACTGAGTCCGCGTTACTGAGTCCGGGTTACTGAATCCATGTTACTGAGTCCGCGTTGCTGAGTCCGGGTTACTGAGTCCGTGTACTGAGTCCGGCTTACTGAGTCCGCGTTACTGAGTCCGGGTTACGGAGTCCCGCGTTACTGAGTCCGGGTTACTGAGTCCGGGTTATGGAGTCCGCCTTACTGAGTCCGGCTTACTGAGTCCGTGTACTGAGTCCGCGTTACTGAGTCCGCGTTACTGAGTCCGGGTTACGGAGTCCGCATTACTGAGTCCGGGTTACGGAGTCCGCGTTACTGAGTCCGCGTTACTGAGTCCGCCTTACTGAGTCCGGGTTACTGAGTCCGCGTTACTGAATCCAGGTTACTGAATCCGCCTTACTGAGTCCGGGTTACTGAATCCGCCTTACTGAGTCCGGGTTACTGAGTCCGTGTACTGAGTCCAGGTTACTGAATCCGCCTTACTGAATCCGCCTTACTGAATCCGTGTTACTGAGTCCGTGTACTGAGTCCAGGTTACTGAATCCGCCTTACTGAATCCGCGTTACTGAGTCCGCGTTACTGAGTCCGCGTTACTGAGTCCGGGTTAATGAGTCCGCCTTACTGAGTCCGGGTTACTGAGTCCGTGTACTGAGTCCAGGTTACTGAATCCGCCTTACTGAGTCCGGGTTACTGAATCCGCCTTACTGAGTCTGTGTACTGAGTCCAGGTTACTGAATCCGCGTTACTGAGTCCGGGTTACTGAGTCCGCCTTACTGAGTCCGGGTTACTGAGTCCAGGTTACTGAATCCGCCTTACTGAGTCCGGGTTACTGAGTCCACGTTACTGAGTGCATGTACTGAGTCCGCGTAACTGAGTCCGCGGTACTGAGTCCGCGTTACTGAGTCTGCGGTACTGTAAGTATTTGTCACTTTACTTGAGCAGTTTCATTAGAGGATACCTTTTACTTTTACTTCACTCAAAATGACAGCAAATCTCTGTACGTTTACTCCACTATGTGTCTGCATGGTGTTGTGTTACCTAATCACGTTGGTGTGTAGAGTTTAAAGCTGGAACTTGGTTGAATATTGTGCGTCATTGTGTGACTTGCCTCTTCCCTGAGACTCACAATGTAACAGACAGTTGAAATTGGAAGTGGAGATGGTTGGAGCCTCCGACGAAAACAGCACGTTCACAATCAGAGAGAGAAAGTAAAACTATGAAAAAGTAAAACTATGAGCTAATACTGTACAAGTCCTGTACTTGAAGTGAGTTACAAAAGTAAATGGAGGCTTTGTACTTTTACTTGAGTGACATTTGTCCCTGGGGAATCTCTACATTTCACATCTGCTTAAACCTGCAAAGCTTCTGATTCTTTATTGAAATAAAATGCTTACAGATATATATTTTTTCTAAACAATAAATAGTAAAAGTTTTTTTGGCAATAAACCAATCATGCATTCAAATCAATTGGACTATTTAGAATTGCTATTACACTTGAATCAATTTAAACAAGATGCATTGAATTAAATATATTATGTTTGTTACCCACATTTGCTTACTATAAAATAAATAGACGTGCTTGTTGCAGTTGCAATTCCTATTTTACCACTTTATCTGCAGTAATCCTATGTTCTATATAAGTCTATGGGTTTGTTGACTGATGATTGTTGAGCTGAAAGAATGAAACAAAGCGTTAATATCTCTGAGATGATACGTCACAATGTAGCGAGCCCACCGAGCTGAATGAGGAGGAATAAATAGACATTTTTTACAAAACAAAACTCATGTTTAATGTGGTTTATGATTCGACACAGCTGTGTGTACTGTATGTAAGCAACAAGAAGGTGGATTCTTCTTCATGTGGAGGAGGAAGTGTAACATTCACTCTAACTGTATGGCAAATTAATATAAATATAAATACATTTAAGATGCTAAATTCTTTAATTATGTAAAGATTAATACATCAACATCGCTGACCTTCTGCAGTTCAGTGTAGTGTAGTGTGTGTGTGTGTGTGTGTGTGAGTGTGCACTCCAGCAACCATTTTAAGTGAGTGCTTACACACTCCACGGTGTGTATCTTTCAGCTCGCAGGAGGAAAAAAAATTATCTAAAGCCACACATTTAACACCTGGACGTGTCGAATCCGAGCTTCACAGGAGTGTCTCATCATACACACACACACAAACACACACACATACATAGTGGCCCACTTTAAACATTTTATATATATATAAATATACAGTGCACAGGCATGTGTGTTTCTGCAAATGTTTTATTAAGGGCGAGCCATGTGTCATGATCTATGTCCAATACAAGTAGGCAGAGAGAAACAGGATCCAAGATCAACATGAGGAAACAGGTGAAGACCAAAACCCTCAGGAACTAATCAATGATCACAGAACATAGAACAGGTTCATTAGAGATAGAACCCAATGACGGGACAAAAAGAAACAAAAACACAAACAATAGACATTATGTCCAACAGACAGACAAGTAGTTTGAAAATGAAGACAAATAGTCCAATAAACAGACAGATAGTCCAATAGACATGCAGATGGTTCAAAAGGCATAGAGATAACCAACAAACAGACAAATACTTTAGTGAAATGACAAATGGTTCATTATATCTTTTATTCTGATTGTGTAAAGTTGCTTTACACAATCAGTCCATGTCAATTGTTAAAAAGTGCTATACAAATAAATTAATTAATAAATTACATAGACAGGATGTCCAATAAACAAATTGAATTGTGTGACTTGAATTTTATTAGAAAGTCAGGGGCAGGAAATGCAATAAAGAGATTAGATAGTCCAATAGACAGAAGGGTATTTTAAGAGACACATTGGTAGTCCACTAGACCGGAATGTGGTCCAATAGACAGCTAGTTATTTTAATAGCTGGCTTCCGGTACAGTTCCGGATTCAGTTTAAACTTTTGATGTTTGTTTTTAATGCGATTAATGGTCTGACACTGTCCTACTTGTGTGAGACAATAAGCTCTTATCACCAAGGTAGAGCCTTACGTTCTGCTAACCAAAACCTGCTAGTGGTCCCTCGGTCAAGATACAAGCAATGGGGTGATCGCTCCTTTACAATCGCTGGTCCTAAACTCTGGAACACCATTCCACCAGAGTTACGCAAAATTACGGACCTTCCTTTGTTTAAAGCACAACTAAAGACCCACTTATTTAGAATGGCTTTTAATATTTTATAATTTTATGCTTTTTATAATTTTATCATTTTGTTTTATTTTTATTTATTTTTATTATTATTGTTATCATTATTACTGTTACTATAATTTCCATTTATAATGTTCATTTATTTATTTCTATACTGTATGTTTCTTTGTTCCTAAATTTTTATTGCTATTTTATTGTTATTATTATTTTTTTTTTTATAGAACTTTATTAATCCCAGAGGGAAATTGCTCAATTTTCACATATCCCAATTAGGAAACTGGGGTCAGAGTGCAGGGTCAGCCAGCTTACGGAGCAGCGCCCCTGGAGCAGATAGGGTTAAGGGCCTTGCTCAAGGGCTCAACAGTGGCAACTTGGCGATGCTGGGGTTCGAACCCCCGACCTTCCGATCAGTAACCCAGTAACCCACAGCCTTAACCGACTGAGCCACCACTGCCTTTTAGTGCTGTGAAGCACTTTGGTTCAACTTTGGTTGCTGTAAAGTGCTATATAAATAAATGTTGATTGATTGATTGATTGATTGAATAGACAGAGATATATTTCAATAGTGAGACAGGCAGGTAAACCAATAGACTGACAGGTAGGTATTTCAATTAAAAGACAATTGGTCTAAGAGAAAGACAGGTATTTTGTTAGACAGCCAGACAATTCAATAAACAGGCAGGAATTTCAATTAAGAGACAGAAAGTCCAATAGACAAACATGTAGGCAAACAGACAGACAGGCATTCCAATAGACACAGACACATTTCAGTAGAGAGTCTTGTAGTTCAATAGACAGTCAGGTGTTTTATTTGGCAGTCTGGCAATTCAATACACAGGCAGGAAATCCAATAAAGAGACAAGTAGTCCACTAGATAGACAAGTAGTCCCTCAGACAGACAGGTATTCCAATAGACAGACATGTATTTCAAAAGAGAAACAGGTATTACAGCAGACAAACACTTAGTCTAATATTCCAGCAGTCCTACAGACAGACAGGTACAGTATTTCTACAGACATCCTGGTATTGCAATACACAGACAGATCCTCTAATAGACATTCAAGTAGTCCAGTAAAGAGACAAGTGAGTCCTACAGGTACTGCAGTAGACGGGCAGGTAGTTGGACACCGGGAAAGACCAGTCACCAACCGCACAACCCCACCTCTACACGCAAGTGGCTTGGCTTCCCTGTCCACTGTGTGGAGAAGACGCTACTCCCCACAAGTCATCTTTCGGGCAGTGGGGTCAAAAAGACCCCATATACTGTAGGAGGGCAAAGTCAGCTGTCAACTTAACAAGGTGTCTGAACTCAATACCTACCCCATAGCACTATGGGAAATATTATGTTAATGAAGGTGTGTAAAGGTAGTAGCAGGTCTGGACACAGCTGCAGGTAATATTGTACAACCAATCACAGTGACCCTGCATGGCAGAATGAAGCGAATCACATGGAGCGGTCAGGATCGTCTCTGTGATGAGTGTGTTGAGAATCCCAACTCAGACAAAACAACTCACACTAACAACAGTCTCAACGACTCTCTCACTCCTTCGTCAACTTTTCCTGAGGTGATGAGAGTCATGAGATCATAAACCTCACAATCCTGTACGCTTTGATGGAGTGTAAATGCAACATCTGCCTTTATTTATAAAATTAACATTCTTTCAGCTGCTTCCATCACGGGCTCGCCACAGCGGACCACCCGATCAGCCCACAGCTTGTCCCAGGTTTTACGCCCTCCCTGACGTAACCCTCCCACTTTCTAACCAGGATTGGGTCCATGGCTGGGTTAGTATGGGGCATGGCAACCCACCAACAGCAGGACTATTATTACCCAGATCCTCAGATTCCCAAATCAACAACCTGGTCACCAGCTCAGCACCTCAGCTGTCGTTCTTTAAATGTCCCCCCTCTAAAACCTATCCTAAGATTAGACCAAAATTCAAGTTTTTATTCACGTTGTATCTTGTGTTCCAAAGAAGAAATCTAGATTGTAGAGAGTGAAAACTAAAAACACTTATCTGGTACAAATAAAATAACATAAAATAACTTAATAAACAGATGTAGAAGACTGTAAATGACAATAAAGCCCCAAAGTTTCTCTTCAACATGGCTACAACTTTCTTGAAAAAAAAAAAAAAAACTTTGTGTGTGCGCACATATGTTTCTAAATCGAGCGCATCATATATAAAAACATTCATAAAGAGGTGACACTTGTGAACACACACTCAACATCACCGTGCGATGAGCAGGAACACACGCTTACACAAATTTATGGATGTAGGACAGCAGACACGCACGCCAACGTCAAGTCCATTTACACACTCGCGTAACTGCTCCAAAAAATGTCTGTTTGATCAAGTAAACACACACACACACCCACACACACACACACTGAGTATATCCATATTTAAACTAATCACTTGAATAAATATATCTCTCAGGGCTCGTGCTTTCAGGTGCTGAACATTTTCTGGTAATTTGATTTTCGATCAGTGTTGACAGGCAGGTGGGTTTTTACACACACACACAAACACGCATGCACACACACACACACACACACACACACAAAGGTGCTTGAAAATGTTCCAATGTGATCAATAAAAAGTAAACATCTTCATACGTCAGTTTGAGGGGGGGGGGGGAGTGTGTGCGCACGCGTGTGTGTGTGTGTGTTTGTGTGTTACTTTAAAGCATGTTATGATTTAAATAATGTTTAATGTTAAATTATTATTAATTATTTATATTTTAAAAAATTATAGATTTTTTTATTAACATAATTGTATAATGAACTTAATAAGAATTGCACACACACACACACACACACACACACACACACATTGAAATTCCTGACCCAAATCCCTCATTCCTCCTCAGGGCTGAAAGAAAACATGTAACACTCATCTGCCAACGTTTTCCCCCATCACACACTTAATAAGCGATAAACACACTGCTAATGCTGAGGGAGGGATTACAGAGAGAGAGAGAGAGAGAGGGAGAGAGAGAGAGAGAGGGAAGCGCTGGCACTCATTTGAGAAAAGGAAAAAAGCTTGTCATCACATTAGCACTGAAGGAGTTACATCGCAACACGGCGGTAATCTGCTTTACTGCACAATTAATCTGCATTAAAGAGAGAGAGAGAGAGAGAGAGAGAGAGAGAGAAATGAAAGAGAAGGAATGGAGGATTCTAAGTGAAAGGGGAAAGCAAGAAAGAGAAAGATTGGGGTAAAAGAAACAGATAGCGAGAGAGAGAGAGAGAGAGAGAGAGAGAGAGAGAGAAATGCTAGTCATGTGATGCTAAGGGATTTCGTGGTCATTTAGAAAGACAAAATAAAATTTGGAAAGGAGGGAAACAGGAAATGGGATGAATGAGTGGCATGAACAAGTGGGGAAGAGAGAGACAGAGAGAGAGAGAGAGAGAGAGACGGAGAGAGAGAGAGAGAGAGAGAGGCAGTGATGCTGCTCCGTTTCATTCCTCGCCGCGCTCCTTCCCACTAAAGCCGCGAGCCGTGATGTCATTAAATTGCAAATGTTTTCTTTTTTCTTTCCATCCCTCCATCCCTCACTCCCTCCCTGCCTCCTTCGCTCTCTTCCGTCCCCGACACACACTGTTTACTTATCTGCCGAGAACACATGTCGAAAAAGAGAATCCGTTAAATTCGGCCCCGAGGGCGCGGCGCGAAACTTCCGCCTCTTATCTACACGCACAAAAAAAAGACCACGATAGAGCGACAGATTAACAAATGATTTTTTTTTTACTCTTCTGCATAAAATGACTGTATATTTATATTTTCCTTTTTTCCCCACTCTGCCAAACTTTTAATTTAACGCTAGAGCGTTTTCCAGAATATCCTTTAAAAATGGCCGAGCGCACCTCTGAGCCTCGCGATAAAGCCGAGCGAGAGTCGCACGACAAGTCTATCACACACACCTTTATACACATTATACATATTCATACAGTCCTTATACAGGTGTACAGCGCACACACACACACACACACACACACATACACACACACACACACATAGCCAATCAAAAGTTGCCAGCTGAAATGTAAGATTTTGTAAAAAATAAAAAAGAATAATATACATTATATATGTATATATATATATATATGGTATGTGTGTGTGTGTGTGTGTGTGTGTGTGTGTGTGTGTGTACAGTATATATTGGTCAGATTTCCGGTCAAATCTGACATGGTTCCTTTCTGGAAGTGAAGTAAAAAGTAAATTTAATTTATTTCTTGTGAGGTTTCTCGTGACTTTGTTCACACATGGCATTTGAAGACATAAAATAAATTAGTAAGATTTAAATAAAAATGTGTGTGTTTTATGGAACTTTTATACACTCATGGTGTTCCCAGACAAAACTGACCGGCCATTTGAAATGAATAGACAAGACGACAATTAGTATAAAACAACAGAATTCAAGCACATTTATACACTCCTCTCTCACACCTAAACACGAAGGTGTCTTTAAGCAGACACACACACACACACACACACACCCTTCTTATGACCCTTTTTGGCTTTCGTGGCAACCCACACGGGAACCTATAGACAACATCATTTTTACCACATCTGTTGAAAAACCAAACTGCAATAAAAGGAGGGCAATTTTTCACACTACAATGTCTTTGCAGACTTTCCATATCCTGTCACATGTGATTCGCTTTGATGACAAGAGCAGCCTGAAGTCACCGAGACAAGCTGGGAGGTTTGGCAGAAGTGGGTGGAGCACCTGCCACAAACCAAGACCTGACATCACTGTTGATGAGCATCCCGTTGGCTTTAAGCAGTATATCCCAAAACAAATCATCTTAGTATGGTATAAAGATATAGTGTGACTTAAAAACATCTTCATGTTACAGCACTTAAAATAAATTGTGCGCACAGTGCTTAAAAAGGATTTCGTTCTCTAATTTTATGTCTAAAAGTGATTTTTATTTCATATAAATCCAAAAGCTTTCATTTTTATTTTATTTTCATTTTTTCAATTTTCAATTCAAAGTGTCAATTTCAGATCTGACTTAAAAGTTCTCCAGTTTCCTACGACCACCCTAAAACCTGCAGATTTGTTTCTGGTTCCTAGCTGTAAGTTGTATGGCTTTAGCATGTTTCTCCGCCTATCCAAACATCTACTGCAGTAGATTAGAGCTCGACTAGAACATTTAGACTCAGCCCAGTTTACTAGCACGGTGGGGGAATCCATTTATGTTTTTCCGACTCTGTTACGAATACGCACTCTTTCATCTTAGTTAGTACTGTACTCTCGGTTAATCTATTACACCAGAGACCAAAAAAATTAACTTAGCTAGTGACAAAAGTGACATGTCGAGCGGTGAAAACATGGAGGGCTTTACAGGGTTGTTCATTTCTGACCTGCTGTATGCTTTACTTTTTGTATAAATGAGACGCATGCTGTGACTTGTGGTTATAATGTTATCAACAGACAACACCACCATGTTGTTAGAGGGTCTTCCTCTGCTCTTGTGCATTTTGTTCAACTTTGTGATCAAAGCCCAGCATGGGAACTGTGGAGCATGTGCAGAACGCCTAGGCCGCTTCCTATGTCTGATTGACTTATTTGTGCTGGAGTAGCTTGATTATTAAAGCTGTATTATTTGGGTGCAGTGGTTGGTTTTAGGCTGGGAGGTCAATCATACGCTAGGGCATCACAAGACACTAGTGTCCCAAAGCTTTCTGTTCAACCTCCTCTCAAATAGAGGATAATTCTTCATCCCTCCCATCCTCTGGACAGCTTTCACATTAGTAATATAGTTCTGTACCTGAGTACACTTGTGTATCTACACTATCTCATACACAGTGTGGCAGTGTGCAAATAGTTGGTTTGCGAGCCAGCAATAAACACAAGGAAGAAGAAGAGCTCTTTTTGTGATGCTTTCACCGTCATGTGATCAGGAACACCTTTTAAAGTGGACTCAGGTGCGGAACACTGATCCATGCCCAGGGTGTTCACACTACGGAAACGTACCGCACTTTGGAGGGAAGTGTACACGCATCCCTAACTGAGTGCCTAGTGCATAAGCAGATTTTGATAGCTTTTAGCCTGACATATCTGTTTATGTCTTGCAGACACAGGAGGAAATGAATATCAGTGTTTCACAGAGTAAAGACAAGTGTAATCAGAATGGACATACAGTATCATTCTCCTCCCAACAAAAATATCTGCAGCTGTTGTTAATATAGCCAAATTCTTTACCAAAGTAAATACATATTCAACAACTTCTCCTGTGTAAATAACAGACAGAGGGTGAACATGTGGGCTTTATTGGGAAATGGGAACGGGAAGTGGTCTATGGTGTAATCCCATGTGTGATGCATAGGTATTTTTTATTATTAAGTGCCTACACTGAGTGACCCAGTGGTGCAGTGTTTAGCACTGTCGCCTTGCACCTCCAGGGTCTGGGTTTGATTCCTGCCTCTGGGTCCGTGTGCATGGAGTTCTCATGTTCTCCCCATGTTTGGTGGGTTTTCTCTGTGTTTTCCCGGTTTTCTCCCACAGTCCAAAACATGCTGATTGGTGTTCCTAAAATGCCTGTATTGTGTATGTGCTCTGCAATGTATTGCTACTCTATCCAGGGTGTATCCCATGTTGTGCCCCAAGTCTCCTGGGATAGGCTCCAGGCTCCCTGCGACCCTGTACACAGGATACAGTAAACTGGTATAGACAATGAATGAGTAAGTAAGTGGCCAGGGGTAGCCCAGTGGTTAAGGCATTGGACTACGGTTTGGAAAATCCCAGATTCAAACCCCAGAACCACAAAGTTGCCACGGTTGGGCCCTTGAGCAAGGCCCTTAACCCTCAACTGGCCCTCAACTGCTCAAATGTGTACTGAGATAAAAATGTAAGTCGCTCTGGATAAGAGCATCTGCCAAATGCCTAAATGTAAGTGCTTATACTGGATCTGGAGGAATTGGAATGTTGTAGGGACAGTATGGGTCATCATTATGAGTCTGAATAGGATTTATTTGAGATTTCAGGTTTTCTTCAACCTCCCTGAAAATTATTAGTCACTCCTTTGGGGTGGATTTATGTACATGTAGATAAATGTCTGTGTGTGTGTGTGTGTGTGTGTGTGTGTGTGTGCATGTGTATGGTGCCCAGAGATGGACTGGCATCACATTCAGGGTGTATTGCTGCCTCGGGATAGTCTCCGGACCCTGAACCAGGATAAAGCGGTTACTGATGATTGAATCAAAAAGCCACGTTGCATGTACTGGGGTAGCTGTTATAACTTTCAAGAAGTGCAATGTGTGCAAGTAGATAGTATTGGTTCTGTACACGCAGGCTGAGTGCGAGTGACTGGGCTTTATCTGAGGGGTGGCCCTTCAGCCGACTCGCACCACTTCCTCATGGGCTGATATCCATTGTAGTTGTTACAGTTGTTGGATGCGAGCTCGCAGGAGTTTTCCTTGTTCGGAGGCCGAAGTAAATATTTCCTGGACTTCTGCGAAGATCGACATTGTGTGATGAAAGTCTGGGAGCCTCAAAGGTCTATACACCAATAAACTCAAGCTGGGGGCAATTCCAGGAGCATGGGGTATATACAGAGCTCAGCTTAATTAAAGCACTTGATTTGTACAGTTAGTACAGAAGGTAATGTGTAGTAAAGACACGGATACAGATAGAGGAGAGAGTGAGAGAGAGCGAGAGATTCAAAGCATCCACACTTGCACTTATTGTCATCTTCACATATGAAAATCCCCCTCCGTCCGACAGACAAGAAGAGGCTTCAAGCGCCGCTTGTTATTCCCATCTTTCTCTCCTTCATCCTCCTAGTTTTTTTCTTTCTCTCTTTATTTGCAATTAAATGCATTTCAAATGGAGCAACTGTGCGTAAAGCCGTTGCGATAAGAGAGGCTTTCTCCTCGCCGCCATTGTCCGAGTGTTTTTGCATTTTTACACACGTGTGGAAAACGCATCTCTGAAAAAGGAAGAAAAATTTAATCGCCTGCTGTCAGGAAATTAAATTGCATCCTCGAAATCATTTAGGCCTCGTTTTCTCCTTCTTCATCTTCTTGTTCTTCTTCCTTTTTTTCCCACATTTTCATCCCCTCATATACATATTTCTCTCTCACTTCTCTCAAAAGCCATTGCAGTGTTCCTCTTATTTGGCTTAGTGGTATGTTTTTGAATAAGCATCCTCCCATTGTGTCCCAACACCCCCCTACACACACACACACACACACACACACACACACAGACTACTTTTTATGCGCTCGTCCTCCAGCAGCGGGTTCCTGAAGATCCTTAAAATGCTCTTACAACGATTTTACCGCCTCGGGCGTAACTTTGTAACTCGGCTACGCTTAGCGTTATGCTAATACTCTAATCACGAAGCTTCTGCAGGAGAGGGCGCAGGCTCGCATAAGCTAACATTACTATGTTATGATTTTTATTTTTATTTTTTTTTTACATTTTGGGGCAAACACGTCCGATCTTAACATGGCTTCACCTTTTCTAAAAATCTAAATCTTTTAGTCAATTATTGTTCTTAGAATGCTAGCTGTTTTACAAATCCATTGTAAATTGTGGCAGGACCAGGTTTATTATCCGTAATGCACCGTACGCTAGGGCCAGTTCTTACATGTCCTGTTTGAGATATAGTGTAGTTATATGAAAAAGCTTGCTATTATTTTTACTGATTAGCAAGTTTTCCTTAATTAGCATGAACTTGTGCATGTATTATTTTTCTGTAAATTTGTCTTTTGGAAAAAATAATTCTGAAAATAAACATGTATTTCATATTTATACATAATATAAATTTCACTAACATTTTTAACATAATGCTATTAAACAAATGTATGCATTAAAATAATTTATATGTTAATGTTAATGCACTGAAAATTGATATTTGAGACGTATGTGTTTGTGGTGGAGTCAGGATGGACAGGGGGGTATGGGAGGTGGGAGGTGGGAGAGAGTTCTAAGTCATTTTTGTTGTCCTAACTTCCATCTCTAATTGAACACGACACAGATTATACACCCTGACAACATCTAATAATTTAATCATTTATCCTGGAGATTCAATTAATAGTTTCATTATCTGATTTTACGGTACCTCATTAGTGCACAATCACTGAGTTAATGTTGCCATGACAACATTGAATATTTTTCCATTAACAAAACATCCCCAAAGTGTTTGATTCATGTCAGACCAAAAATACAAAGTTCCTGTCTGAAAAAAATTACAAATAAAATGTAGAAATGACACAATAGCACTATGGGCTTGCACCTCCAGGGTCCAGATTCGATTCCCACCTCGGTTCTGTGTGCATGGGGTTTCCTCCCACAGTCCAAAGACATGCAGATTACATTTGGCAGATGCCCTTCAGATCCAGAACGGAACAGGTTTTTTTTAATCTAATAAGGAAAAAACTCTTAAATAAAAAAAACTTTTAAACTGCAAGTTTACATCAACGTTAATTAAACATTAATCTCCTTACATCAAGCTATATCTATATCTCTGGGTATGTGTGATTTATTTTAAGGTTTATATCGTGCTGTTTAAGTCGTTATTATAAAAAATGTAAAACATTTAAAAACAATTGTATTAGTATATAAATATTTTTCACTTCAGCTCCACTACTGTCAGATCTGTTGTTATAGAAATTGAATAAACAATCTATTTTGTGAATATGTATGTGAGTATGTGAATAGTCGCCATATGTTATTTTTGTGAACAGTTTATTCTTATATTTAAAGTCATATTTAACTAAATCTTGTGTTCTGACAGTTCTGACAGGAACAGGGTGAGGCTGCATGGTTCTCTACATCGCACACACGGCACTAAACGCTGAACATATACAGGATGAGGTTCTTGTTCTAAGCAGAATGCTGCCCCCTAGAGCACATCTACATATAGTACACTTTGAAGCATACATTTGATTTCTTTTCCATTTGACTCACAGCATGAACGTAAGATATGAACGGAAAATGATTCACTCTGTTCAGCCATGTGTCCATGAGCAAAGCTGTCCTCTCTCATACGCACTGTCATAACTGATATCTCTTTCCTCCGAGTGTGTTAACGCACTCTGTGATGATGCATGTCTCGCAGGAAGCACGTGCCGGGCGTGACTTTCACTGGCTGTTGGTTGTTGGCCTGTCGTGATGAGCGGGCTGGCGGCTCTGGGGTTTCAGGTGACCACACTGGAGCCATTTTTTTTTAAATGGCTTCACATCAAATTAACGTCCATTATGAGTTAGCATAGCAGAGAACAAGGAAGTGACCTGGAAGTGTGTGAGAGAGTTTAACCTGAACCTGAGCAGGGTCAACCTCTGCTGAGTCACAATTACACAATTCGCTCCTGTATATATAACAGACTATGAAATACAGTTTTAATCTTCAGATATATATAATATGATGCGATTGTGCCTAGTGGGTGTAACGTAAAACCTCTCACTTTGATCATAGTGGACAAAAAAACGTTAACCTTTTCTGACACATTAGCCGGTAATGCAGTAATCATTAATCATTAATTAGCAGACCTATAAGTAAGCTCCTTTAGGCTCCGCCCTCTGTGTGGGTCTCACACTCATACGCATTACAATCAGCTGTATGATGGAAAGATCACGATAGAGGAGCTGCAGCAAGTGCAAAGTGAAGCCATGGTTTTGTCTCAGTTCCATTCCCGTCCAAATGAAAATGAAGTGCCCGCTATTACAATGTGAGACGCACGTCTCCCCTCATCCAACACATTACGCTCCATAAATCCATAACCAAGAGCCATTAGCAAAACGGATAATGCACTTCACATATTAGCATGACAACGAAAATGGTTTGTCGTGTAAATTCCACATCACCTTCATCTGCGTCGTTCCTTTGAAATGCTATTAGCAAGGAAAGATTAGCTATTGTCACTAACTTCAAAGACTAGAGACACTCCACAGCTCAGCATGAACATTTCATCAATACGTCTCTTTTCGCTAAAACAATAGCAATTCCATTGGAACAGGTATTAAGTGCACTTTGCCAGAACCCAGTGCATTGTATGTGGATGGAGCGCGGCGCGCATAATCCACACCGGTGCAATTAGGCTCCTGCGTTATTAATGGTGCTTCTGCGACCCACGTGCATTACCTGGCCACTTACTGCCGAACTCAAGTGTGCAAAGATTGGAAATGGAACAAAACCCGGCCGGACAAAAGACGAATGAACGTGAGGTGAAGGGACACGGGGCACCTAAGATCCAGCAGCGGTGGGAAGACGCTGACTTGAGGAAACTTAAGGAACTGCCAGCAATAATAAATTTAAGTAAAAATTAGTAATCCGGTCAAAAAAAAAACTATTTTATACGATTTTAATATGATTTTATATTTACATTTAAAAATTATGACATTCTCTTTTTCTGAATATTCAAACAACAATAATTGGACTGCTGCGTTTAGACTCAAATGATAGACACTTGTAACTATATTTTATGTTGTGTTCGCCAAGTTCATTTAGTTAATCAAACTAAACATTTAACAGGGTTTTACTGTTCATTGTTATAACACAATTTTAAAATCAGTTTCATAGCTGGAGACTTAAGAATACAGAGCATCATGAAAATAATATCCAGTATGTTAACGAATGCTGGTCCGAGTTTCTTCAGGTATAAAGTCAGGCCCATACATCTTGGAACAAAGATATGTTTTTTTATCATTTGGCTATTGTACACCACAACATCGAAACTGAAATGAAACACTTAAAGTATCTAAAAGTACATTATTTATAGTTTATCCTTTGTAGTATAAATATCTTAATGGATAAAGTTGAGACTGGCTCATCACCCAGCCTGGCGTCAGTGCACAGACGTTCTCCTCTAAATGTGTTTTTGTCTGAGGTTCATACGTCTAACTAATTAGAGAAGGCCTGACTCCAAGGTGGTTCACACAGCTGTTTATCAATATATGAACATGTTTTGGTTCTGCTGTTCCAGTTCTGTTGGTCGTAGAAATGCACCTTTAAGCTGGTTAACCCCGTAGAGAAAAAAATTATAAGAAGAAGAAAAACAACAGCAATGACAACAATTCTTTAGGGCCAGAAAGCACCAATATATTAGGAAGATCCAATATTAGGAAGAAAAGTAAAGATTCAATAGACTTTAATTGCCATTTGTACACCAGCCAGCAGAATGAGAGTGATAAATAAAGATAAAGTAGAATGAACATTTAATACAATTGTGGTATATTTTAAACATGACCCCAGGTATATCTTTCAAAAGAAAATAACAAAATTAAAATAAATGAAGAATTTCTTTAAATTCTTTAAATAAATAATTTACATTTGCAACGTCCTCATTTGGGTAATAATGGATAGCTGGGATTGTTCTGCAGTCATACTGTGTGTTCGGAGGCTGGAAGTTCAATAAAACAGGAGATTAAGTGTTTAAGTTAATATGGAGTCCAGTTCGTTATTGGAGGCTCAAGATGTGTTAGGAAACTTTAGGAAACTCCAGTCCTGAACTCTGGAACTATAACTAAGTCCTTCAAGTTGTTGCTACAGATCCAGTAATGCGGAAATGGCGCTGCTGCTATTAGCGGCGAAGGAAAAGAGGTGGAAAGAGTAATTAATCATTATGGAGTAAGCGGGTTTTAAATCGGATGTGTGCATTACTGGATCTGTAGCGACAACAGAACGCAAAGGATGATGGTGACGCCGGGGCTGATGGGAATTGTAGTTCAAGCGTCTCATTAGCGCCCAGACAAAGCGTGACTTTAAATCTTCAGTCACCTGAGTGTTAAATTTGAGAGAAGCTGTATTCTTATTTAAAGTCACTCACTGCTGAAGTGCTGCAGCCTCCAGCCCACTGTGGTGAGTGAAATCAGTTCCCCCAGGATTCACTTCTCCTCTCCCTGTCTCTCTGTAAAGTTCCATGTCTCTCCTGAGCTGCCAGTGATCCAGACCCCCTCTGTCCTCTGAACCTGTCTGACTCCTTGTTCTCCTTTGTGTCCTGGTGTCCCTTTTCTGGTTGGAGATCTGGTCACATGGACGCCCCGTGTGGTCTGTCTGGGATGCGTGTGGTGACTGAGGACGGTTCCACTTCACCATGAAGACGGTTCTGTCCTCTGTTCTGATACAGACAGCTGTTCCTCTGAGGACTCGTGACTGCAGTCGCTCGATAGTTCAGGACTGGAGTTTCCTACAGTCTACCTGATCCTCTAATAACCAACTGGACTCCATATGAACTTCTCCACATCTCCTGTTATACTGAACTTCCAGCCTCCTGACACACAGTATGAGTGCAGATCAATTCCTGCTATCCGTTATCACCCAGATGAGGATGGGTTCCCTGTTCAGTCTGGTTCCTCTCAATGCTCCTTCATATCACCATCTCAGGGAGATTTTCCCTCAGCACCGTCACACTCGACTCGTTCATCAGGGACGATCTGATCATTCTGACTCACACACACTCACATGTTAAAAGTGCTACACAAATAAAACTGAATTGAATTGAATACAGTAGATCCACCGGCTGCATGTGTAGAATAAACGGTTAGAAAAGTAACGGGTCGAGTGGAGCCGATTGTAGCGGAGTAAGAGTAGCGTTTCTTCTTTAGAAATCTACTCCAGTAAATGTAACTCGTTACTGCCCACCTCTGATAACTGGTCATGAGAGGCATTAAGGTCTAACATTATTATCTTGTTGGTTTGTTAATTTATTTGTTCCTGGTCAATTATTCTTCTATTTATTGATATTCATTGCTGTTAATAACTATTTACACCCTACGATTTGTTTATTTCTCTCATAGAATTCTGTTGTAAGTTGGTTGGCGTTAACTGTGATTCTCCTATTTCTTGTTGTAAGATCTATAAATAGTCTCTAAAACTCCTCCTATTGAGGAAGTGTCGAGTCTGAGACGCCTGCAGTCCTTCATAAACAGCCTGCAGTGTTCTGCTCTGGTGACATTAGTTTTATTCTCAGTTTATTTCTTGCCTCATTTTTAACTCTGTAAAAGGAAGTGATTATTAACTGAACCTACAAAGTCGTCTTTTTATCCTGAAACAAACTTAAAATCAGGGTGTGATTACTTTTTACCAAAGTGAAAGTGAAACTCTGAGCATTCGGACTGGAGAGAAGAACAGCAGCTAAATAAAATGGCTTCTAAGTTTTCAGAGGAGGATTTCTCCTGTCCTGTGTGCTGTGAAATCTTCAAGGATCCTGTTGTTCTACACTGCAGTCACAGTGTGTGTAAAGTGTGTTTGCAGAAGTTCTGGGAGACCAAAGGATCCAGAGAATGTCCTGTTTGTAGGAGGAAGTCGTCTATGGAGGAACCTCCCGGAAACCTGGTGTTAAAGAACCTGTGTGAGACTTTCTTACAGGAGAGAAGTCAGAGATCTTCATCAGCGTCTGAAACAGTCTGCAGTCTGCACAGTGAGAAACTCAAACTCTTCTGTCTGGACCATCAACAGCCGGTGTGTGTGGTGTGTCAGACTTCAATAAAACACACCAACCATAAACTCCGCCCCATTGACGAGGCAGTAACAGACTGTAAGGTAAATAACATGTTCCTGTGAGGTCACGTAACAAAGTTTATTCTACATATTAATTTTATAAGGTTTTATACATGATGATGTAATGAAATAATTCTTCATGGTTGCGTCATCATCAGCCTAGTAAAACCCACATCCTATAAGTCTGCACTTGACATCATTGTCTTCTGTACAGGTGCATTTTAATAAGTGTTTGTGAGAGAGAATACAGCTATTACTGAACACAGAGTCTCCATGCAGTGTGTTGATTTGTTTCAGGAGGAGCTGAAAACTGCACTGAAGCCCCTACAGGAGAAACTGAAGATCTTTAACGACTGTAAACTGAACTGGAGTCAGACTGCAGAACATATAAAGGTTAGAATCAATAAGATGGTTTTAATATTAGAATTATATTCTGCATCATTGTATAATCAGTTATATTTCATTTAATTTCCTCTTGACTGCAGATTCAGGCCCGACACACAGAGCGTCAGATTAAGGAGGAGTTTGAGGAGCTTCACCAGTTTCTACGAGATGAAGAGGCAGCCAGGATCACTGCACTGAGAGAGGAAGAGGAGCAGAAGAGTCAGATGATGAAGGAGAAGATTGAGAAGCTGAGCAGAGACATATCATCTCTTTCAGACACAATCAGAGCCACAGAAGAGGAGATGAGAGCTGAAGACGTCTCGTTCTTACAAGTGAGGATCATTTAGTCAGTATTTATACTGTGAGAAAGTCAAACTTCTGTCCATCATCAGAAACGTCACATTTCAGTGTAAAAATGTAAATCATATCCACTGATGTTTGCTTTGTTGTGTTACAGAACTACAAGACCACAGTGAGAAGGTGAGTGATGTGCTTCCTGTCTCTCTCGTTCTCTGTGTTTCTGAATCCAAACCCACAGCAACACTGACTCCTGAATGTTCTTGCAGAGCCCAGAGCACACTGCAGCATCCAGAGGAGCTTTCAGGAACACTGATCCATGTGGCCAAACATCTGGACAACCTGAAGTTCAGAGTCTGGGAGAAGATGCAGCACACTGTCCAATACTGTAAGACTTAGAGTTATCTTTGTGTGTGTGTGTGTGTGTGTGTGTGTGTGTGTGTGTGTGTGTGTGTGTGTGTGTGTATGCGTTTGCGTGTGTGTGGTAGTAATTAATAACACTAATGTGGTGTTTATAAACAAATAAATGAATAAGTGCCATCCTAACATAATGTTTAAGTTAGCCTAGCCCTACTGAAACAAACTGTGTGTGTGTGTGTGTGTGTGTGTGTGTGTGTGTGTGTGTGTGTGTGTGTGGTGTGTGTGTGTGTGTGTGTGTGTGTGTGTGTTTTCAGCACCTGTAACTCTGGACCCCAACACTGCTCATCCTAGACTCAGTGTATCTGATGATCTGACCCGTGTGAGACTCAGTGATGAGAAACAGAAACTTCCTGATAATCCAGAGAGATTTGATGAATATTTGTGTATTCTGGGCTCTGAGGGCTTTAACTCAGGGACTCACTGCTGGGATGTTGAAGTTGGAGACTGTACACGGTGGTCTGTGGGTGTGATGACAGAATCTGCTCAGAGGAAGGGACGTGTATTCGACAGAAGTGGAATCTGGTGTGTGGGGTGTGATGATGGTAAATATTGGTCATGGTCTACACCACACACACTCACTCTCCTCTCAGTGTCACAGAAACTCCAGAGGATCAGAGTGAAGCTGGACTGGGACGGAGGAAAACTGTCATTCTCCGACCCTCTCACTAACACACACATACACACTATCACACACACATTTACTGACACATTACTGCCATACCTAAATGTTTATGGTACAGAATCTCCTGTTAAGCTCCTCCCACTTCAGTGCTCTGTAAGTGTCAATCAGATCAGTTAGAGTTCATTAATGAAATACTGCACATTAAAGATTCATATTCTTTATTAAAGTTTGTTTAAAAAACACTGAATAGTTCATTATGAAAAGAGTTTCAAGTTATTAAATTAAAATAAATGTATTTTGGGGTAAAATAATGACCTACTGTGTAGAAATAAAGAGATATTAAATATAAATACTGTGATATTAAGTTTTAATAACTACAGAACACTTTTCCTCTCAATGTTCAGTTCAGGGCTTCAAAACCAAATAAACCACAGAATCAAATTAAAATCATAAGTCTGTTTTGATGTACAAGTTTAGATCTCACTCACCTTCTATAACGCTTTATCCTGTAGACTTAGGGCACAAGGCAGGGTACACCCTGGACAGGGTGCCAATCTATCGCAGGAAACACACACACACACTCATTACGGGAAATTTAGGAACGCCAATTAGCCTAACCTGCATATCTTTGGACTGTGGGAGGAAACCGGAGAACCCGGAGGAAACCCACCAAGCATGGGGAGAACATGCAAACTCCATACACACAGAGACGGGAATCGAACCCGGACCCTGGAGGTGCAGGGCGACAGTGCTACACCACTACACCACCGTGCCGCTCAATTTAAATCTGAAAGTGATTCTTTAATTTTGATGTTTTCAAATTAATAATAAATAGACGTTAAAAGTTGATGTCTTTACTGTATTTGTACTTGTTAGTGCTGTGGTGTTAATCTTGGGTGAGATGTTTAACTGGCTGTGTGTGTTGTGTGTGAAACTGTGCAGTGGAGGAGTTTCAAGGTTTCCCCTCACCAGCATTTTTTTGAAAATCAGAAGGATTTGTATGTTAATCCTGCATTAGATGATCATTTGATGTGACAATTTAATAAAAATAAATAAATAAATAAATTAAAAAAAAATTATATATATATATATATATATATATATATATATATATATATATATATATAGTAGCATTTCTCGATGCTAGCAGGGATCTTGGAGTACCAGTGAGCTTACTTGCTCCCCAATGCAAATGGCTGGGGAGTAGTTTATTAAACTCAGCACAAGCATACACACACAGGTCAAGCACGCACATCACACTTGGCCGAAGCCACTAACCCAAACACCCTTCTCTACCATGGTAGACACATAGAGAACCCCCGCAAGGCATGATGGTCGTCAGCCGCCGCACCGCCCATGCCACACTGCCCCCACCCGAGCTGTGACAGTCCCCGGTCACCATGACTCCCAGTCTTGGAGGCGTGAAGGCGGTCGGCGCTGGCGTTGTGAACGCCGGGGTCCTTTTGTGGAAGATGGCAAAATTGTCCCGGAGGCGGTCCGGCCTCCGCAGAGTTCGATGTTTCGTGTTTCTATGTTTAACGGATATTCACCTGGCGCGACCACCGGCACTAGCCCGACGGCTGCTGGGGTACGCTGTCCCTCAAGTATTGAGTGCATAACTGAACATAATTATTTGAAGGTTGACTTTTTTTGTATTAAAAACACTTTTCTTTTATTGGTCAGATGAAATATGCTAATTTTTTGAGATAGGGATTTTGGGTTTTCATGAGCTGTATGCCACAATCATCAATATTAAAACAATAAAAGGCTTGAACTACTTCAGTTTGTGTGTAATGAATCTAAAATTTATGAAAGTCTAATGTTTATCAGTACATGACAGAAAATAATGAACTTTATCACAATATGCTAATTTTTTTAGAAGGACCTGTATATATATATATATATATAAAACGGTGTACAGTATAATATAGTGTAATGCAGAATTGTGCAAACATTGCAGTGGATTAACATGTCTGGAAGATCACATGCCTAAAAGTTACAGGATATACATATGTACATGTGTGAGTTCTTATTTATACAGTAGAGTATATACAGTAGTGCAATAATGAGCATAATTATCTATGGTGCAAAAACAATTAGTGGTAAAAAAAAAAGCAGTGCAAAAAAACAGAACAGTTTAATGTAATCAGTGATATTATTATTCACTTCAGTAGAATTTTATCTCCATTTTTGGGATTATATCAAAGATCCATTATTTGGTTTCTATAGTGAATGTATTGAGCAGAAACAAATGATGACTACAATGAAACAGGGGATTATTTCTCTTATTCCAAAACTTGAAAAATATTTACTTTTACCTGAAAACTGGCGACTACAAAATTCTGGTGCCGATTTATGCTAACAGGTTAAAGGGGACCTACGGTGCTACATGAACTCACACCGACAGAGGCCGCTCCTACTATATTTGATTGACACTGGTGTTTTAGCAAAGACCCGCCCCGAGTGAAAAAAGAGCCGTCGGCCATTGTTTTTCTACACTGGAGCAAAATGGCGCCTACAGTGTGGTGTGCAGTTTGTTGCAGTATTGTGGTGGTCTAGTGGTTAGGATTTGGTGCTTTCATGTGGGAGACCCGGGTTTGATTCCTGCTTAAGGTACATGCTTTTTTGCACTACATATTTATAAAGTTTGTTTAGTAATGAGGCGAGTGCACTATGCTTCGGTAAGCTTTTCTGACACCAGGAGAGACTCAGTCAAACACACACACACACACACATTGTCTGTCAGAAAGGTATCTGTTTATTAACAGAAAAAGCTCGGTTTATAGATTTGTTTGACTAAACGCCTGTGCTATAGACATATGTTACTACAAATGAACCATTGTAAATGTGCTGGTGAGATCCCGAAAAAACAATGCTTCGCGTGTATAAGGTCGCGGGTTGAATAGCCGGCATTTCCAAGAAGCAGCCATTAATCCTTTGTCGTATAGTGGTTAGGATTCTGTGCTTTCACGTGGGAGACCCGGGTTCGATTCCTGCTCAAGGTACATGCTTTTTTGCACTACATATTTATAAAGTTCGTTAGTAACGAGGCGAGTGCGCTATGCTTCGGTAAGCTTTTCTGACACCAGGAGAGACTCAGTCAAACACAAACACACACACACACACGTTGTCTGTCAGAAAGGTCATTAATCCTTCGTGGTCTAGTGGGTAGGATACGGTGCTCTCAGTGCAGCAACACGAGTTCGATTCCCGGTCTGGGAAGTCAAAAAAGTTTTACAAACAGATTCACATGTAAAATTTTATATACATATATAACTATATATATATATATATATATATATATATAAATATGAGTGCATAATAAAAATATTACAAAAAAAAAAAAAAAAATTATATATATATATATGTGTGTGTGTGAGGGCATAATATAAATCTTACAAAATATATATATATGTATATTTCCCCTATATTTTGTAAGATTTCATACTGTGTATGACTATTTATTTTATATATTTTCCCTATATTTTGTAAGATTTTTATGCCCTCATTTGTACAGTTTATTTTACTAGTTAAATTTATTTTCTTTAGTATTTCTTTTTATTGATATTTATTCCTTACATATAAGCTTTTATTTTCTTTTTAAGGTCACTGACTGTCGTATAAGCATTTCACTGCATATCATACTGTGTATGACTGTGTATGTGACAAATAAAATTAGAATTTGAATCAAAGGAGAGGAAGAGAGACAGAGAGAGGGAGAGAGAGAGAGAGAGACAGAGTATGGGAAGGTGAGCATGAATGAACAGATGCAAGAGGAGACAGGAAGATAAGCAGCAGGGAAGATTTAACACGTTAATATCAGATCTATGAGGAAGAGAGCAAGAGAGTAGAAATAACTCCTTTATATATAAAATAATTCTAACATCATGTAAAATTATTTTTAACTGTTTTTTAAATATTTTTAACTGTTGTCAAAGCTATACCCCACTTGTATTGTGAAGACACGCCCCACAGAACTGTTCAGTAGAGGTCATTAACATTTAAAGGAGCATGTACTGAAACAGGTTGCTGAGAACAGAGCTACTTTTTACCAGGTAAAAGTAATGTTTTTTTTACACAACAATTGAGAATTTTTAATTAAAGTATATTACAAACTTTTCATTAGGACCCTAAAGAATCATATTAACCTATGCAAAATTGAGACTGTATGTCTCCTTTAAAAACGGATTTGGACAGTATTATTTCAGAGACACAATCAGGCTTCCTTAAAAATCGAGATATAACAAATAACGAGATTCTTGCTTGACCTTTTAGTTTATTCTGATTTAGTGCACTCGGATCGTCTTATCCTATTCCTTGATTTCTATAAGGCGTTTGACATTTGAGGATCCATTTCTTCTGCAAACTCTCAGATTATTTGGTTTTGGTGACTCCTTTATTGACACTATTTTTAATGTTTCACAAAGAAATAAATAGTTGCTATAAATAATCGACATACATCCCATAGATTTGAAATTAATCAAGAAATGACACAAGGCTGCCCAATTTCTCCTTTTTTATTTTTGCTGGTCACTGAACTTTTATCATTAAGTATCTTGCATGATCCAGAGTTTAAATGAATAACTGTTCTTGATATAGAAATAAAGATCGCTCAACTGGCAGATCACACTACTTTATTTTTAAAATGCAAAACCCAGTTGACTATTGCGTGAAGTTAGTAAAACAATTCTCCAGTGCATCTAAAATTAAATATTGCCAAATGTGAATTATTGCCACTTCACGAATGTAATGATTCTCATTTCAATAATATTCCAGTGAAACTTATGATTAAATATTTAGGGTTTCAATTAACTAAAAATATTGTAAGTAGGCAAAATCTTAACTTTAATGAAAAAAGTGTCAATTCCAACTCCTGGCTTCAAAGGGATCTGAGTTTTGGTGGATAGAGTCCTTTTATCCAAAGCAGATTTGAACTTTCTCATTTTGTTTACCTGTCCTTACCTCTTTTTATTAACGGCACATGTATCGACAGGGGGCATCCCTGACGGAAAAATCTATGAATTGAAAATTGATCTGATAATAAACAATTCGTGTTAACCACAGCTGTTGAATGTGAGTAAAGGAGCCCAAATTGAATTTGTCCAATATTTGAAACAAAAACCTCCACTTGACCCTGTCAAACGCTTTTTCTGCATCCAGAGATATAATAATGGCCGGGTCACCATCTGTATTCAACTGATGTATTACTGTGTATTCAGGAGATGACACACATTGTCTGAAGCATAACGAGATTTACTGTAACAAATCCAGTTTGGTCAGGTTTAATGATCTTAGGCAGAATTCTCTCCATACGATGAGCTAATGCTTTGACCACGATTTTTAAAAATCTACATTAGCTAAACTGATTGGGCAATATGAGGCACAGTCCAATGAGTTCATTCTTTTTTAAGAATCAAGCTCATAGAAGCAGTCTTCCAGGAACCTGGAGTAAGCCTCTCTTCCAAAAGGTCATCAAGTACAGGCATGAAAATAGGACAGAGCTTGTGTCAAAAATTTTATAAAATATCAAAGGAAAACCATCTAACCCTGGTGCCTTCCCACTATAGCCATAGATTAAATAGCCATAAAAATTTCTTCTTTGAGGAGTGTTAAGAAAAGCCTGGGCCTCATCTGAGATTTAATGGAGAGACATATCCAAAAAAATGGTGGGGTCTTGGGATGCTCATAAGGAAGTGAACAGAGTTCATTTTAACCGGATCATATGAAATTACTCCCTGGGTAGTTTTTATAGTCTTAATGGATCTTTCAGAGATGGAAATGTACTGACAGATGCCAGAAGGGTGATGGAAAGATGGAAGGAGTACTTTGAGGAGTTGATGAATGAGGAAAACGAAAGAAAACAAAGAGTAGAAAAGGTGACTGTTGTGGACGTAGCAAATATTAGTAAAAGTGAGGTGAGAAGGGCGTTGATGAGGATGAAGAGTGGAAAGGCTGTTGGTCCTGATGAAATACCCGTGGAGGCATGGAAGTGCTTAGGAGAGGTGGCAGTAGAGTTTCTGACTAGTTTGTTTAACGAGATCTTGGAGCGTGAGAGGATTCCAGAGGAATGGAGGAGAAGTGTATTGGTGCTGATTTTTAAGAACAAGGGAGATGTGCAGAGCTGTGGCAATTACAGAGGTATAAAGCTAATGAGCCATTCAATGAAGCTGTGGGAAAGAGTAGTGGAAGCTAGGTTAAGGGCAGAGGTGAGAATTTGTGAGCAGCAATGTGGTTTTATGCCTAGAAAGAGTATATCAGATGCAGTATTTGGTTTGGGGATGCTGGTGGACAAGTACAGAGAAGGTAATAAAGAGTTGCATTGTGTCTTTGTAGATTTAGAGAAAGCGTACGACAGCGTGCCGAGAGAGGAGCTGTGGTGTTGTATGAAGAAGTTTGGAGTGGCAGAGAAGTATGTTAGAGTGGTGCAAGACATGTATGAGAGCTGTAAGACAGTGGTGAGATGTGCTGTAGGTCTGACAGAAGAGTTTATGGTGGAGGTGGGTCTGCATCAAGGATCAGCTCTAAGCCCCTTTTTGTTTGCTCTAGTGATGGACAGGATGACTGATGAAGTAAGACAGGAGTCTCCATGAACTACTGTATGATGTTTGCAGATGACATTGTGCTTTGTAGCGAGAGCAGGGAACAGGTGGAGGAAAATTTGGAGAGGTGGAGGTACGCTCTGGAAAGCAGAGGAATGAAGGTTAGCCGCAGCAAGATGGAATGCATGTGTGTGAATGAAAGGTACGCAAGAGGAACGGTGAGGCTACAGGGAGCAGAGGTGAAGAAGGTGCACTATTTTAAGTACTTAGGGTCAACGGTCCAGAGCAACGGAGAGTCGTTCAAAGGAGGTGAAGAGGCGGGTACAGGCAGGTTGGAATGGGTGGAGAAAAGTGTCAGGTGTGTTGTGTGATGAAAGAGTATCAGCGAGAATGAAAGGAAAGGTGTACAGGACAGTGGGGTGACCAGCGATGCTCTACGGCTTAGAGACAGTGGAACTGAAGAAAAGACAGGAGGCAGAGTTGGAGGTTGCAGAGCTGAAGATGTTGAGGTTCTCTTTGGGAGTGACAAGGATGTATAGGATCAAGAGTGAGTTCATCAGAGGGACAACCCATGTTAGATATTTTGGAGACAAAGTCAGTGGGTGGTTTGGACATGTTCAGAGGAAAGATTGTGAATATATCGGTAGAAGGATGGTCTAGAGGAAGACCAAAGAGGAGATTTATGGATGCAGAGAGGACAAGAAGTTAGTTGGTGTGAGAGAAGAGGATGCAGAGGATAGGGTTAGTTGGAGGCAGATGATTCTCTGTAGCGACCCCTGAAAGGGAACAGCCGAAAGACAAAGAAGAAGAAGAATTTAGATCTGGCAGTTAGAAGATTCCAATTGTTCCCTTTCTAAGGCTACACTCGATGCTGCGTGAAAATGCTATGGGAACATCATGGCAACAATCCGATGTGGCCGAGGTGCGTGAGATGGAGTCCCGCCTCCTTTCTCCCTCCCTTTCTTCCAATCGGGAAGTCTCTCCTTCCACTTCACAAGCACACTCCAGTGCTTCTTATGAGTGTGTAGAAGAGACTCGCTCTCTTGCTTCTGTAGAAATGGAAGTAGCTACCTCAGAACGCTCCTCTAAGGAGGATAGAGAATATGGGGAGCTGCTTGAAGGAGCGCCCTAAAGAGAGCAACCCGTAACCTCGAGCGAAAATGGAGAAAAACTAAACGAGAAGTTCTTAGAATTGCGTATAAAGACAGTATGTGCAGCTATGGACAGGCTCTAAAAACTGCTAGGACCGAGCATCTTAGCCAGCTGTTTTGAAACCAAAACAATCCCAGGTTCTTATTTAGTACAGTGGCTCGCCTAACAAAACCTAAGATGCCCGCAGAGAGTATCCCATCACAGTTTAGAAGTGAAGACTTTATGGACTTCTTTAATGAAAAAATCAATAATATCAGGAAGAAAATAACGGAGGTTCAACCTCTAATAGTATCTCACGATCCAGTTCAGCCTATAGCTTCACATTTAGATTTTCAGTGCTTTACAGGTATAGGACAGGAAGAGCTGTATAAACTTATCACCTCGGCTAAATCAACAACGTGCCTGTTAGACCCAATCCCAACCAGATTTTTAAAAGAAGTGATGCTTACGGTTGGAGAGCCGCTTCTAAACATTATTAATTCTTCATTATATCTAGGTCACGTCCCTAAACCTTTCAAGTTAGCAGTTATTAAAACGCTTCTTAAAAAGTCTAATTTGGACGCGAATGAAATAACAAATTACAGACCGATTTCAAACCTTCCGTTCATATCAAAAATACTAGAAAAAGTAGTATCAGCTCAAATATGCACATTCTTGCAGGATAACAACATCCTTGAAGAATTTCAGTCAGGTTTCAGGCCCCATCATAGGACAGAAACTGCACTAGTTAAGATTACAAACGACTTGTTTTTAGCTTCAGACCAAGGCTGCATCTCATTGCTAGTCCTGCTCAATCTTAGTGCTACATTCGATGTAGATCATAATATTCTCATAGATCGCTTACAAAATTATATAGGTATTCAGGGACAGGCATTAAAATGGTTTCGATCTTACCTGTCTGATTGATACCACTTTGTAGATCTAAATGGAGAACCGTCTGGTGTAATGCCAGTGAAATATGGGGTCCCACAAGGGTCAGTTTTAGGACCTCTGTTGTTCTCAATATACATGCTTCCCTTGAGTAACATCATTAGAAGACATGGGATTAGTTTCCATTGTTATGCTGATGATACCCAATTATATATCTCAACTAAACCAGACGAAATACCTAAGCTGTCTAGATTAACTGAGTGTGTGCAGGACATAAAAGATTGGATGACCAATAACTTTCTTTTATTAAATTCAGATAAGACAGAGATATTACTTATTGGCCCAAAAACCAGCACACAACAGCTTTCACAATTCAGCCTGCGCTTAGAAGGATGTACTGTTACTACCAGCTCGACAGTAAAAGACCTGGGCGTAATATTAGACAGTAACTTGTCCTTTGAAAATCACATTTCAAATATCACAAAAACAGCCTTTTTCCATCTTCAAAATATTGCTAAACTTGGGAACATCTTATCCGTACCTGATGCAGAAAAGCTAGTTCATGCATTCATGACCTCCAGACTGGACTATTGTAATGCATTACTAGGTGGTTGTCTTGCATCCTCAATAAACAAGCTTCAGTTAGTCCAAAATGCAGCCGCCAGGGTTCTCACTAGATCCAGAAAATATGATCATATAACCCCAATATTATCATCCCTGCACTGGCTACCTGTTCAGTTTAGAATAAATTACAAAATAGTATTACTTACATACAAGACCTTAAATGGTTTAGCTCCCACATACCTAACCAGTCTTCTGATACGCTACAATCCACCACGCGCCTTAAGATCACAAAGCTCCGGACTTCTGGTAGTTCCCAGAATTTCAAAATCTATAAAAGGGGGCGGGGCATTTTCATATTTAGCTCCAAAGCTTTGGAATAGCCTTCCAGACAGTGTTCGGGGAGCAGACACGGTTTCTCAGTTCAAAAGTAGACTCAAGACGCATCTTTTTAATCTGGCATACACATAACTCATCCCAGTACTAATACTCCAGTACACCTATACCGAATGGCAACTACGCTAATTCTCCCCATCTGTTCTGTATTTCTCTACCCATCCCGAGGCATCGGGAGATTGTGCCAGCTTCAGTAGACAAACGCCGACCCTGCGAGGTTCCTGAGGCGTCCAGAGAAGGACCAGCTCCAGCTGGATTCAGCTTTATGATGGTTGGACCTACACATGCTGCTCCTGTGCTTCCAGTGATCCAGACCTCATCTGCCCTCTGCACCTACTGACTCGTCCCTATGCTGAACTGGTCTTCATGTCAATTTAAATAATTTCTGTCATATTGAATTTTCACCTGCACAACACACAAGATGTTATATCATTTCTATCTGTTATCACCCAAATGAGTATGGGTTCCCTGTTGAGACTGGTTCCTCTCAAGGTCTCTTCCTAATGCCATCTCAGGGAGTTTTTCCTTGCCACCGTCGCCGTCACCCTTGGCTTGCTCATCAGAGAGATTTCATTCATTCGTCTCATTATTATTATCCACACATTTTTCTCACACATACACACTTCCAATTCTTTTCTTTTCTAAAATTATTATTATTATTATTTATTTATTAATTTTTATTATTATTATTATTATTTATTTATTTTTGGTAAATTTTCTTTCATTTTTGTGAAGCTGCTTTGAGACAATGACCATTGTTAAAAGCGCTATATAAATAAAATTGAATTGAAGTCATAACACATGCAGTCGAAGGGCTGCACATTGATTGGCCGCAGGAGCAAGCCTTCCCCAAACATTCTAAATTAAACGACAGATTCCTGTCAGGTGGCCAGGAGATGGAGCCACAACGCCGCTCTCTCCAATTAACTTGTTCCTGGAGCAAGCCTTATTCTTCCCGTATTTCTGTACCATCAACTTCGTTTTATGCGAATATCGTTGATGCAAAAGTACAAGGTTATATGATGATGCCCCAGATAGAAGAGATGCTCTTGGGCTATCTCTCTCCTGGGACATCATCCTCATTGAAGAAGCCAACACATCCCTCCAAGCCATGTAGAACTTCTTCTACCCGGGTAGGAAAGGCTTTCCAAGAAGCAGGTCATACTGGCGCTTCTTTGCACAACATGGTGGTTTTGCAGGTGTATCAGGCTGATTCAATTCAATTCAATTCAATTTTATTTATATAGCGCTTTTAACAATGGTCATTGTCTCAAAGCAGCGTCACAAAAATTAAAGAAATTTAACAAAAAAAAATAAAATAATAATAATAAATAAATAAATAAATAAAATAATAATAATAATAGAAAATAAATAAATTAAAACAAATAATAATAATAATTATAGAAAAGAAAATAATTGGAAGTGTGGATGTGTGAGAAAAATGTGCAGATAATAATGAGACGAATGAATGAAATTTCTCTGATGAGCAAGCCAAGGGTGACGGCAATGGTGGCAAGGAAAAACTCCCTGAGATGGCATTAGGAAGAAACCTTGAGAGGAACCAGACTCAACAGGGAACCCATCCTCATTTGGGCGATAACAGATAGAAATGATATAACATCTTGTGTGTTGTGCAGGTGGAAATTCAATATGACAGAAATTATTTAAATTGACATGAAGACCAGTTCAGCATAGGGACGAGTCAGTAGGTGCAGAGGGCAGATGAGGTCTGGATCACTGGAAGCACAGGAGCAGCATGTGTAGCTCCAACCATCATAAAGCTGAATCCAGCTGGAGCTGGTCCTTCTCTGGATGCCTCAGGAACCTCGCAGGGTCGGCCTTTGTCTACTGAAGCTGGCAAAATCTCCCGATGCCTCGGGATGGGTAGAGAAATACAGAACAGATGGGGAGAATTAGCGTAGTTGCCATTCGGTATAGGTGTACTGGAGTATTAGTACTGGGATGAGTTATGTGTATGCCAGATTAAAAAGATGCGTCTTGAGTCTACTTTTGAACTGAGAAACCGTGTTTGCTCCCCGAACACTGTCTGGAAGGCTATTCCAAAGCTTTGGAGCTAAATATGAAAAAGCCCTACCCCCTTTTGTAGATTTTGAAATTCTGGGAACTACCAGAAGTCCGGAGCTTTGTGATCTTAAGGCGCGTGGTGGATTATAGCGTATCAGAAGACTGGTTAGGTATGTGGGAGCTAAACCATTTAAGGCCTTGTATGTAAGTAATACTATTTTGTAATTTATTCTAAACTGAACAGGTAGCCAGTGCAGGGATGATAATATTGGGGTTATATGATCATATTTTCTGGATCTAGTGAGAACCCTGGGGGCTGCATTTTGGACTAACTGAAGCTTGTTTATTGAGGATGCAAGACAACCACCTAGTAATGCATTACAATAGTCCAGTCTGGAGGTCATGAATGCATGAACTAGCTTTTCTGCATCAGGTACGGATAAGATGTTCCCAAGTTTAGCAATATTTTGAAGATGGAAAAAGGCTGTTTTTGTGATATTTGAAATGTGATTTTCAAAGGACAAGTTACTGTCTAATATTACGCCCAGGTCTTTTACTGTCGAGCTGGTAGTAACAGTACATCCTTCTAAGCGCAGGCTGAATTGTGAAAGCTGTTGTGTGCTGGTTTTTGGGCCAATAAGTAATATCTCTGTCTTATCTGAATTTAATAAAAGAAAGTTATTGGTCATCCAATCTTTTATGTCCTGCACACACTCAGTTAATCTAGACAGCTTAGGTATTTCGTCTGGTTTAGTTGAGATATATAATTGGGTATCATCAGCATAACAATGGAAACTAATCCCATGTCTTCTAATGATGTTACTCAAGGGAAGCATGTATATTGAGAACAACAGAGGTCCTAAAACTGACCCTTGTGGGACCCCATATTTCACTGGCATTACACCAGACGGTTCTCCATTTAGATCTACAAAGTGGTATCAATCAGACAGGTAAGATCGAAACCATTTTAATGCCTGTCCCTGAATACCTATATAATTTTGTAAGCGATCTATGAGAATATTATGATCTACATCGAATGTAGCACTAAGATTGAGCAGGACTAGCAATGAGATGCAGCCTTGGTCTGAAGCTAAAAACAAGTCGTTTGTAATCTTAGCTAGTGCAGTTTCTGTCCTATGATGGGGCCTGAAACCTGACTGAAATTCTTCAAGGATGTTGTTATCCTGCAAGAATGTGCATATTTGAGCTGATACTACTTTTTCTAGTATTTTTGATATGAACGGAAGGTTTGAAATCGGTCTGTAATTTGTTATTTCATTCGCGTCCAAATTAGACTTTTTAAGAAGCGTTTTAATAACTGCTAACTTGAAAGGTTTAGGGACGTGACCTAGATATAATGAAGAATTAATAATGTTTAGAAGCGGCTCTCCAACCGTAAGCATCACTTCTTTTAAAAATCTGGTTGGGATTGGGTCTAACAGGCACGTTGTTGATTTAGCCGAGGTGATAAGTTTATACAGCTCTTCCTGTCCTATACCTGTAAAGCACTGAAAATCTAAATGTGAAGCTATAGGCTGAACTGGATCGTGAGATACTATTAGAGGTTGAACCTCCGTTATTTTCTTCCTGATATTATTGATTTTTTCATTAAAGAAGTCCATAAAGTCTTCACTTCTAAACTGTGATGGGATACTCTCTGCGGGCATCTTAGGTTTTGTTAGGCGAGCCACTGTACTAAATAAGAACCTGGGATTGTTTTGGTTTCTTGCTATCAGTTGGCTAAGATGCTCAGTCCTAGCAGTTTTTAGAGCCTGTCTATAGCTGCACATACTGTCTTTATACGCAATTCGAAAAACTTCTAATTTAGTTTTCCTCCATTTTCGCTCGAGGTTACGGGTTGCTCTCTTTAGGGCGTGAGTATGACTGTTGTACCATGGTGCAAATGTTTTATCTCTGACTTTTTTTAATCTGATGGGAGCAACAGTGTCTAATGTACTGGTAAAAATAGTGCCCATGCTGCTAGTCACTTCATCTAGATCATCTGCATTTAGGGGTCTAATAAGAAATTGGGACAGATCCGGCAGATTACTTGTGAATCTGTCTTTAGTAGTGGGATTCATATTTCTAACAGATTGATAACGTGGGGAGACACAGCTAATCTGTTCTACGGGTAGAGTATATGTCAGGAGGTGATGATCTGTGATATCATCACTTTAAGGTATGATCTCTATATTAGAGACATCTATACCATGGGATATAATTAAATCTAGCGTATGATTAAAGCGGTGAGTTGCTCCAATTATATTTTGCTTAACCCCAAAGGAATTTAGTAAATCCATAAATGTGAGTGCTAAAGCGTCGTTAGCATCATCTACATGAATGTTAAAGTCTCCTACTATCAACACTTTGTCAGAGTTAACCAATAGGTCTGATAGCAGATGTCCAAATTCTTTAAGAAAATGGCCCCGGGGGTCTGTACACGGTGGCCAGGGTAAAATATAGCAAGGGTTTATTACGTATTTCATTTAGTGCAACATTAATGATAAGCACTTCAAATGAATTAAACCTGGGCCTTATTTTCTGGGTAACAGTGAGTACATCATTGTAGATAGTGGCAACACCACCACCGCGACCAATTAGACGGGGCTCGTGCTTATAGAAATATCCTGACGGGGTAGACTCATTCAGACCAAAATATTCATTTGGTTTAAGCCAGGTTTCAGTGAGACAGAGTGCGTCAAGGCAATAATCTGAGATAATTTCATTAACAATAAGTGCTTTAGGCTCAAGGGATCTAATGTTGAGTAGTCCAAACTTTAGAGGTGGATTTTGACTACTTATTTTGCCTTTTTCTGGTTTTATGGTTATCAGATTGTTTCGGGCAAATTTAACAAATTTATTCTTTTTTCTCAGTATTCGGGGAACAGACACAGTTTCTATAGGACAAGCTATGTGTGTGCGTCTATCACTACGGTGAGTTGTGATGTGGCTAATATGTTTGGAATCTACAGTATAACTTACCGCAAGTCAGATGGTTCGTAGTGTCCTGGAGATGTTGTAAGAGAGGACCGCTGCTCCAGCTCTGCTAGGGTGTAGGCCATCGGTGTGATAGAGCCTAGGACGCTCCCAGAAAACATTCCAGTTATCAACAAAGCGTAATTTCTGTTGTTGACACCAAGATTGTAACCATTCATTAAAAGCAAATAATCTACTGAACTTCTCGATTCCTCGCTGAAATGTGGGAAGCGGTCCAGATACGATGATCCTTGTCGTGGGTGATGTGCTGCGGACCTTCTTGACCAGGCTCCTGAAGTCCTTCTTTAGGATCTCCGTCTGCCTCAGCCTGGTGTCGTTCGTGCCGGCATGAAGGACCACAGCTCCAATGTTCTTCCTCAGGGCAGCAGGCACCTGTGCAGCAACATCAAGAACACGTGCACCAGGTAAACAGCGTGTGTGCACCTTACCTTTAGCCGTGGTAGCACGCACGTGACGAACGATGGAGTCTCCGATGACCAGGACGTCGTGTGCCTTCTCGCGGAGAGGAGCGAAGCGGTTTCGGGTCGAGATGTCGAAGACGGGTGGTGGCGGAGGGGGAGAGGTCCTCGCCCGGGGCTTGGCGTGCTTCTTCCGCTGCTGCTGTATCCAGGGTCCGTGGTATCCCGGCGCCGGGGTGTAGGAAAACTGGGCGGGCTGCGTCCTTGGTGTGTTGGACCTGGGCAGAGAAACACGCAGTGTTGAGGTTGTAGGAGAATTCTCACGCCGAGAATTTACCTGGGACAGGTGAGCGTCGGTCCGCGTCGATTCCAGCGTGGCTTTCCGCTGCTGTAGCTGGGCCAGCTTCACCTGTAGCTCACGGATCAGCTTCTCCACAGCCTCCACCTCCAAATCCACCGAGTGCAGCTCCAATGTCTCCTCACCTGCACTCAGAGGCAGAATCACAACCGACATGGTGTCTAAACACGGAAAATAATCGGTGTGAGGAAGCGAAAACAAACTTTACAAACAAACAAACGTGATAGCCGGGCTAGCGATGCTAATGCTAATTAGCGATGCTAATCCCGGCTAAAAGCGGTGTGCTGCAAAACAATTAAAACTTAACGATATAACACGCGTTTCGAGTAAATATATTATAAGATACTTATCCGTTTTATGTACACTCTTCGTAAGGGGACGAAAAAAGATTAAAAGTTGGTCAGTATGGCGGAGCTCGGAAAAAAGCAGCGTCTCAGCGTCCTCGTACTGATCTGCTAAAGGATTTGAGCACGAGCGGTACATCTTTGATATAGCATTCACAGAATTACGTTGGGCTACTGACTTGTCCCTTCGCGTGACCAAGCAGACGGCCCGTGCTATCGGCCGTTCTATGACTTCCCTGGTGTCTACAGAGAGGCATCTGTGGTTAAACTTGACAGGCATCAAGGATAAGGATTGAACATTCCTCCTTGATGCCCCAGTCTCACCTTCCGGCCTGTTCAGCGACGGGATTAATTCCGTCGCCACTAGGTTTCAGGAAGCTAGGCTATATGAGCAGGCTTTCGGGAAATATCTCTCACGCCGCGCTCAAGAGTCGAGTCTGTCGGCCACCCAGTCTTGACCAGATCTGATTCTCGCCAGATGGGAGGCAGAGAATGAAAGCGTCAGCAGCCGGGCACCCCATTGTAAGGACTGGGGTACAGTTCGCTGCCCATCACAAGCCACCTCAAAGAGATCAGACCGCCGCACTGTCTAATTCAAGATTCAATTCAAGATTCAAAGAACTTTATTAATCCCAAAGGGAAATTGCTTATGCTTGGTTACAGGTGCTCACAGTTGTTAACTAAGGAAGGTAATAAAGGTAATAAATAATAAAAAAAAAAAGTTCCTAAAACATTAAGTACCAACAAAATATGACTCAAGACGACTTGTAAGTATTGCACAGTAGTCAAGTATGTATGTAATATTGTATTATTATATGCAATCGTGTATTACACATTCTATTGGGAGGTAGTATTGCAGTTATCATATTATTAATATGGGTAAGTATTAGTGTCCTGATGTATACCAGTCAGTGAAAAAATCCACATACATGTGTGTATGAGTTACAGAGAAGAGTTGTAAAGTTTTATGGCCGTTGGGAGAAAAGACCTCCTGTGATGCTCGGTGGAACACTTGATAGTAATCAGTCTCTGGCTGAAACTGCTCCTCTGTTCAGCCAAAACACTGTATAGCGGGTGAGAAGGATTGTTCACAATGGATTCTACTTTGGACAGAATCCTCCTCTTAGCTACTACATCCACCGAGTCAAGCTCCATGCCTAGCACAGATCCGGCCTTTTTAATTGACTTGTCCAGTTTGTTCTTATCAGACACCTTAATGTTACCACCCCAACAGACCACAGCGTAAAAAATTACACTCGCCACAACGGTTTCATAGAACATCCGTAGAATGGTATTACAGACGTTAAAAAACCTGAGCCTTCGAAGAAAGTACAATCGACTCTGACCTTTCTTGTAGAGTGCCATTGTGTTGAGTGACCAGTCAAGTTTGTTGTCCAGATAAACTCCCAGATATTTGTAATCGGAGACAATGTCCACTATCTCCCCCTTGACAGATATAGGAGTCACAGGGGTCTTGCTTCTCCTAAAGTCTACCACCATCTCCTTTGTTTTCCTAATGTTGAGTTGTAGGTGATTACGCTCAAACCAGGAAACGAAGTCAATGTTATGATGTTATGTGCTAAGAATAAGTCCTGAAGCTTATGCACCAGGACCGTGGGGGTGACCAACTGGGGAGGGGCGCGTTACATTCTTTTATATAAGAAGGTGCCCTCCATGGCACCCCAGGGGGTCATTGTTTAGTCTCTGCCGCCTTTGGTGTTTCAGACAATACCGGTCTCCAACAGCATGTTAGTCCTTTGGTCATATCCTGCTGTACTCCAGGATGCCGAACCACTAACACTCCCTCGTGCAGCTGAAGTGCTAAGACTTGTGCCACTTTCGGAGAAACTGCCAGCGTGGAAGCTACTGCCAGACATATCTCCATGGGTATTAAAGACTGTAGAAAAAGGCTACAGGATTCAGTTCTCACATCACCCTCCGCATTTCAAAGGCATGGTCTCCACTTCCATGAGACCGGAAATGGTGCATCTGCTGACAGAAGTTGCTGGGAATAAGAACATGTTTCCCTACCAGACAAAGAGTCAGGCTACTACAGCCGGTATCTCTTGGGTTCCAAGGGGAGGTTCTTGAGGGTCGCTTTCGGGGGTCGAAGCTTACCAGTATCGGGTCCTTCCATTTGGTCTAACTCTCTCACCCGCACATACACAAAATGCATGGATGCAGTTCTGGCTCTTACGACTCCAGGCCATCTGTATTTGAATTATAAAGACGACTGGCTGGCCCAGTCTCAGTAGCTAGCGCTTCGACATCAGGATTGAGACCCAACGCCATAAAAAGTGTGCTCTTTCCTGTTTTAGAGGACAACATATTTGGGTGTCACATGGGATTCGATCGTAAGGCGCGCACAGCTGTCTCCCGCTCGTGTCGAATCCATTCTCAATACCCTCAAGGAAATCAACTAGACCAGAAAGTGACTGTTCATCACTTTCAGAGATCTTAGCTCTCATGGCAGCTGTATCCACGGTGACACCTTTGGGCCTTCTGCACATGAGAGCATTTCAGTTGTGGCTAAGAACATGTCCTAGTGCGGGTGGACAACACTACGGCAGTCTCATATATTAATCGGCAGGGCGGACTGTGCTCACGCCGCTAAATAAGCTAGTACACCAGGTTGCTGTCCCTCAGGGCGATTTACATTCCACGGCATATGAATATAGGATCAGTTGTACTGTCCAGTCAAGTTACATTTACATTTACATTTAGGCATTTGGCAGACGCTCTTATCCAGAGCGACTTACAAAAAGTGCTTTAAAGTTAACATCACTGGATACATACTTACACTGGGTTAACTAGGTTTATAACTAAGTGCCATTAGTAGAACACAACTGAGAAGAGAGGTTTTTTTTTTTTTTTTTTTTTTTTGCGGGGGGGGGGGGGTTAGTCCAAGTACTGGAGAAACAGATGCGTCTTGAGTCGTCGTTTAAAGATAGTCAAAGTCTCTGCTGTACGGACATCTAGAGGAAGTTCGTTCCACCACTTAGGTGCCAGAACAGAAAAGAGCCTGGATGAATGTCGCCCTCGATCCCTGAGAGATGGTGGGATGAGGCGAGCAGTGCTGGAGGATCGGAGGGAACGTGGTGCAGTGCGTGGTGTGATTAGAGCAGAGAGGTAAGTGGGTGCAGGGCCATTTTTAGCTTTGTAGGCAAGCATCAGCGTTTTGAATTTGATGCGGGCAGCTACAGGAAGCCAGTGCAGGGAGCGGAGGAGTGGGGTGGTGTGGGAGAACTTGGGGAGGTTAAAAACGAGACGTGCTGCTGCATTCTGGATCAGTTGCAGAGGACGAATCGTGGACAGAGGCAGACCTGCCAGGAGTGAGTTGCAGTAGTCCAGTCTTGAAATAACAAGGGACTGAACAAGCACCTGAGTAGCCTGTGAAGAAAGAAATGGGCGAATTCTTCTGATATTGTAAAGAAGAAATCTACAAGAGCGAGTAAGGTTAGCGATGTTTGGGGAAAATGACAGATGGTTGTCCACGGTTACCCCAAGATTGCGGGCAGTGGCTGAAGGAGTGATTTGGTTGTTGTCCAGGGATATCACAAGGTCTTGACCTGGGGATGAGTCACAAGGGATGAACAACAGTTCAGTTTTACTCAGATTGAGCTTTAGCTGATGTGCAGTCATCCAGGATGAGATGTCTGCCAGACATGCTGAGATCTGGGTGGAAACCTGAGTGTCAGAGGGAGGAAAGGAGAGAGTAAGTTGGGTGTCATCTGCATAACAATGGTATGAAAATCCATGCGATGATATGACTTTACCAAGAGACTGGGTATAGAGGGAGGTGGACCAAGAGGATCAAGAGGACCAAGTACTGAGCCCTGTGGGACACCAGTAGAGAGTCTATGTGGAGCAGATGTAGATCCCCTCCATGTTACCTCATATGACCTATCTTCTAGGTAAGAAGCAAACCATTGCCACGCTGTTCCACAAATTCCAAGGCTTGTAAGAATAGATAATAGAATCTTGTGGTTCACCGTGTCAAATGCAGCTGACATGTCCAGGAGGATGAGAACAGATGACAGTTTAGCAGATCTAGCAGCATGGAGCTTCTCAGTGACTGACAAAAGGGCAGTCTCTGTGGAATGTGCCACTTTGAATCCAGATTGGTTGGGATCATTAAGGTTGTTCTGTGAGAGATAAAGAGACATTTGGTTATTCAATTCAATTCAGTTTTATTTGTATAGCGCTTTTAACAATTGACATTGTCTCAAAACAGCTTTACACAATCAAAAGAATTATTTAAGTTTGTATGGAATGTGAATGTGTATGAATCAAAACCTGTTATAAACAGTTCTTTCAAGAATTTTGGAAATAAAAGAGAGAAGTGATACCGGGCGATAGTTGTTAACTTCTGATGGGTCCAGGCAGGGTTTCTTGAGGATGGGAATAACCCTTGCCTTCTTAAAAGCAGCAGGAACATGACCAGATGATATGGAATGGTTGATGATGGTTGTGGTGAAGGGAAGGAGGTCTTGTGAGATTGCCTGGAGCATTGTGGAGGGGATTGGGTCTAATGAACAGGTGGTGGGGTTAGATGACGAGATGATCTGCTGAATCTCATCAGATGACAAGTTGGAGAATTCTGCTAAAGGAGGGAAGGGAAGGTCCTGTGGTTCTGCTGTAGGAGTTTGGTTGGGAGCGAAGGACTGGCGGATTGCTGCAATTTTCCCATCGTAGAATGTGGCAAAATCGTCAGCAGTCAGAGAGGAAGGGGCAGGAGGAGTTGGTGGGTTGAGTAGTGAGGAGAAGATGTTGTGGAGTTTGCCAGGATCATGTGCAGCGGCTTCCAGCTTTTCTCTGAAGAAGGTAGTTTTGGCAGAAGTCACAGCACATGAGAATTTGGAGAGAAGAGTCTGGTAAGAGATGAGATCTGCATCAAGTTGCGATTTCTTCCATCTTCTCTCTGCAGTTCTTAATTCTCTCCTGTTGTTGCATAGTACATCTGATAGCCAAGGAGCAGGACAAGACGTCTTCCTTGGTTTAGATGACAGCGGGCAAAGGAGATCTATGGATGAGGAGAGAGAGGAGAGGAAAGTTTCAGTCGCAGTCTCTAGTGGTAGAGAGGAGAAGGAGGTTGGGTCTGGGAGGGATGATAGGGTGCATGAAGACACAGAGGCGGGGGAGACAGAGTGAAGGTTTCTGCGAGAAAAAGAGAAATTTTGGTCATTAGGTTTACATAGAATAGGAAGGGTTATGGTGAAGGATACCAGGTAATGATCAGATTTATGAAGAGGAATAGTAGTGATATCCGTGACTGGGCAAGGACGGCAGAAAACGAGATCGAGAGAATTCCCTGCCTTGTGTGTGGGAGGGCAGCTGTTTAGAGTTAAAGAGAAGGAGTTAAGTAGAGGGAGAAGGAAAGAGGATTGGAGTTTGTCAGATGGAAGGTTGAAATCTCCTAGAACAGTGAGAGGAGTGTTAACAGAAGGAAAAAAACTAAGAAGAATGTCCATTTCATCTAGAAAGTTTCCTAGAGAGCCAGGAGGACGGTAAATAACTAAGATGTGGAGGTTAATTGGAGAGGTTACCTTAACTGCATGAAATTCAAATGATGAAAAACTGAGATGAGACAGGGGGATTGGCGAGAAGGACCATCTCTTGGACAACAGGAGACCCATACCACCACCTCTACCAGTTTCTCGTGGAGTGTGAGAGAATACATAGGCAGAGGATAGGGCAGCAGGTGTAGCAGAGTTCTGAGGAGATATCCAGGTCTCAGTTATTGCCAGAAAGTCAAAAGAGTAATGGGTAGCTATTGCAGAGATAAAATCTGCTTTCTTTACAGCAGATTGGCAGTTCCAGAGCCCACCTGCCACCAGTGCAGGGCAATGAGACAGAATTGGAGGGTAGATGAGGTTTCTGGAGGATCTGCCTCTGCTGTGTGAGTAAAAGCATCTTGGTCTGTGAGCACTGACAGAGATAGGTTGAAGACACATGCTACTGTAGACTGAAGTAATTGTCTATAAAACTTGGTGAACAAGAGTTTGAGTCAATTCTCTGCACTTGCTATCTAGATTGTTGACTAACTTTGTTGTAGTATATGCTTATTAACCGCTACAGACACTTGTGTCTGTAGCGGAGACACCTTCAATATAAGTAGCTAAGCCCAAGTTCTGACACATGGGCAATGGAAACCCCACCCCGAAGTAGTCAGTCAATCTGGGAGAGATTTCTTGTAGCAGAGGTGGACCTCTTTGCCTCGCAAGAACTGCAAATGTCCCCTTTACTATTCTCTGACACTTCCAGCTCCTGGACGTCTGGATGCCTTGGCCCGTACGTGGCCCAGGTTATGCCTTTATGCATTTTTCCTGATAGCTCTGCCCCCAGGAGTCTTGGCGAGGGTCTGTCAACAGCGTTTGCGCCTCTTATTGATAGCGCCCTGTTGGCCGACCAGTGTGTGGTTCTCGGATTCAGTATCTCTCCTCGACGGCTCACCATGTTGATTCCAGTGAGGAGGGATCTTCTGTCTCAGGCGCAGGGGACAATATTTCATCCACGGTCCGAGCTTTGGAACCTTCACGTACGGCCCTGAACGGGACCAACTAAGTCAAGCTGGTTTTCTAGCCAACCTTTTAACTGAGGAATGTTTCCAGTTCACTCCTCTTTATAACCTGCAGGTGCGTCTCATCAGATGAGGTCAACTGAACGAGGTTATATAAGCCAAACGAAAGGATGTTCCCATAGCGTTTCACGCAGCATCTCGTTCCCGCCTTTTCAGGGAACAGGGTTACAGCAAAGTAACCCAAGATGATTTGTTCGGGTGAAATTTTATAAAGCAATTCCAAAATTGTTTTTTTTATGCTCAGCCTTTTGTTTTTATGCCAAGTAGTAAAATAAATGATGTGGCCTCTTAAGGTGGCCTTGGCTGCATCAAATTTAGTGTCAGTATTTACTGGACAAAATTCATTATCCTGCCAATATTGGGATATTTTCACGTTTGCGGTTGTAACGGGCTGATGGTGTAGCCGTGGGCTTACAAAGGCAGGCATAAACGCAGAGGGTTGATTTCAAAATAAAGAGTCTTTTATTAATGAACCATACTCAAAGCCAAACAAAACCCTGGCTCTGAAAGCAGGATTCTGAAAGCAGGACCATGGCTCCACACACACAGGGACTCAGGGATCAAAACCCCCTCAGGGGGTCACGAAACAAAACACTCAAGGGTAGAAGAAACAAAACACACGTAAGGATAAAAGAAACAAAACACACTTAAGGGTACCAGAAGCATAACACACACTAGAACTCTGGGAGCTAGTAACACATAATCTCCCTTTGTGTTGAGATACCGTCTCTGTAACATGCAGGCTCTAATACCTGAAACATACAGTAACAAGAACTCTGTGTTGTGACACAGGCTCTGACATTCAGGCTCTAATACCTGGAACATACAGTAACAAGAGCTCTGTGTTGTGACACAGGCTCTGACATACAGGCTCTAATACCTGGAACAAATAGTCAGTGCGGTAACAGACTTTTAAGACGTCCATCAACCATATAACCAAAGCTCGGTTATGTTGTAGCTAAAGCTCCCAGGACTCTACGAGCGACACCCACACTCACCTTTGCGCATCACACTCATGCACGCTCCTATGGGCGACCCACATGCTCACCTCTAGGAGCAACCCATTCACACACGCTCACCTCTATGCGCGGCACTCTCACCGACACATCCATGCTCCTACGAACGGCACTCACACACACACACCTATGCTCCTAAGAGCGGCACTCACACACACACACCTACGCTCCTAAGAGCGGCACTCACACACACACACCTATGCTCCTAAGAGCGGCACTACACACACACACGCATATCATACACTCACACACATGCATATCATACACACCCACACTCACCTAAGCACATCATACATACACCCACACGTAACCCACGCTCCTATGAGCGGCACTACACCCACACACACCTCATACACACTCGTAGAGCATACCCAGGAGTCGAGCTTAGGTTAAAGGTCGGGAGAGACCCCAGAGACCAGGGAAGGACACTAGAAAATGGGGAGAGACACAAAAGACCAGATAGAGACACTAGAAACATGGGGACAATAATTACAACCACCAGACTCATAAGCTAAGGGTAAAATCAAAGAAACACATAACTACATTCACAAAGAAAAGTTCTCAGACCCAGTCTAACACAAACTAAATTCAAACAAAACAAAACAAAAGCCCACTAGACAATAATAATGCTCGACCCAGTTTCCCAGAGCTAACAGCTTTTTATAAGAGTTTTAATGAGCCACCTCGGCACAGGTGAAACTTTGTCATCACCTGACCGAGGTGCCTTCTGGGAAACTGGGTCTTCTAACACAAAACTACAAAAGACAAAACTCAGCCACAGTGCCCTCTAGGGGCAGTCCCTTACAGATATTGGCAGAACAAATTGTCATTAAGGAGAGTACTCTTAAATTCCCAATAAGATGATTTTGGGGTTAAAATTCTGCTAAACCTAAATAAATAGGGTTATAGTCAGAATAACCAATTTCAAAGGACCAATTTCACATGATCTTATACAATTAATGTATCTGGAAGGCAAGAATAGAATTATGGGGAGGAGAGTAGAAGGTATACCTGGATGTAGTTCTCTCCATATATCCACCAAGCCTGAAGCACGACAAACATTTTGAAGAGTTTGTGAAGAACGGGATGTTGATTTCATAGACGATGACCTGTGCAACTTATTATCCATGACACAATTAAAATCCCCAGCCATAATCCCCAGACCATTACAGTGATGATTAAACAAGAGGATCATCTTTGATATGAAGTCAGGACTGTCCTCATTGGGGGAATACACATTTAAAACAGTTAAAGGTTTCCATAAGACCTGTAATCAAAATAAATCTGCCTGTTCAGTCTGCCCTAAGATAAAAGGAAAGTTTTTATGAATCAACATAGCAACTCCATTTGTTTGATAAAACGAACTGAAATATACCTGACCAATCCAATCTCTTTTAAGCTGTAAATGTTCCATATCTGACAAATGTGTCTCTTAGAAGTAAAATTTTCTTTTACAAGAATGTTCACAATTTCTTTCTTTTGACTACATTACCCATGCTCTTCAAGTTCCATGTGACCACCCATGTCAGGTTGGACATATGTTAGTGCAGTACAAAGTATTTGGATTCTGTAAGTGGACAGAAGTGAAGTAAACGACATACATCTGAAGTACGATCAGCTCTGCTAAACCCAAACAAAAAACCCCACAAGCCCTCCCCCCTTTCCCTATCCCCAAAAGATAGGGTCGGTTCTGCTGTTCTGGAACAGTTCCTGGAAGAACAGTTTTGTCAGGTGCATTTTGTCAGGTGCATGATGAAACTGGCCCTCATGAAGACCTTCCCAGGAGGTAAACTGACCTCGCAGAGAAGAGGTTCATGTGGAGTCGCCAGCCTCAGAAATCACCAATAAACAAACAGCACCTCAGATTAGAGCCGTTATGAAGCTTTACAGAGCAGAAGTAGCAGATATACATCTCAATATCAACCGTTCAAAGGAGTTATTGTGTATTTTGGATAAACGCCTTCAGTATTGTTTTACAGTGTGGAAAGAAATAAACATCAAGAACAACCATGCGATTAGAAGGGGTCTCCAAACTTTCACTGGTAACGTACATAGTGTCATGTCCCCTTCCTGAGGGCTACCCAAAATCATTTCAAGCCCAAGGTTTCATTTGAGAAACCACTTCATCTTCCAGTGCTTTCCTAAAGTTTGTGACATTAGACCCTCAAACGTAAATGTATTTTATTAGGATTTTATGTAATATGCCAATACAAAGTGGCACATACAGTAATAAAAGTAAAATTATAAAAGATTAGCCATTTTGTTTGCGAATTACAATCTGAAATCTTTACTCTGATCCCCCTTACTAAAATTCACTGAAACCCATTTCCTTTATAAGTCTCCTAACTAGTAAATTGAGTCAACTTGTGTTTAATTGACTCTTAGTATAAATGCAGCTGTTCTGTGAAGTCCTCATAGGATTGTTAGAGAATATTAGTGAACACAGCATCATGAAGCCCAAAGAACACACCAGACACAACAGCGATAAAGTTTTAGAGAAGTTTAAAGCAGTGTTAGATTATTTAAAAAATGTCTCAAGTTTTCAACATCTCACGGAGCAATGTTCAATCCATCGTCCGAAAATGACAGGTCAGGCAAGAAGGGCATTAATCAGAGAATCAGTCAAGATGCCCATGGTGCCTCTGGAGGAGCTGCATGAAAAACAGCCAGGACAAGCCATATGGGATGGACTCAAGCACGTCAAAGAAGGTCCTCTGGTCAGATGAGACCAAAACTTAACTGTTACAGTAAATGCAAAAGCTATGTTTTATAAAAACCTAACACATGCATGGTGGTAGTAGCTTCATGTTGTGGGGATGAATTTCTAGGATAGGCAAAGGGAAGCTGGTCAGATGGGAAGATGGATGGAGCCATATACTGTACAGGAGGAAAACCTGTACTTAGAAGAAAGCCTGTTAGATTCTGCAAAAGATTTGAGACCCGGACAGAAGTTCACCTTCCAGCAGGACAACGACCCTCAACATACAGCCAATCCAAGCTCCGTCCAATCTGACCGAGCTTGAACTATTTTGCACAAACAAATTGGCAAAAATTTCCCTCTGTAGATGTGCAAAGCTGGTGGAGACATTTCCCAAAAGACCTGCTGGTGTAATTGCAGCAAAAGGTGGTTATACAAAGTATTGACTTCAGAGGGGCTGAATACAAATGTTTGCCACACCTTTTAGTTAATTATAAGTTTTCTTTCATCCCACAATTATGTGCCACTTGTGTTGGTCTATCACATGAAAGAATTCCAATGATATACACTTATGTTAATGATTGTACTGTGACAAAATGTGAGGTCCATGAGGTATGAATACTTTTGATAAACACTGTTCAGCAAGTTTATGTGCAGATCCTGTACTGTTAGCACTGAGGTGAAGTTCCCTTCCCAATTTATATGTCTATTCTTTCCCCTCTGCCCTCACTTTCATTTGTTTTGCTTCATTTGGGAGCCATGATGCCCTTAAAATAATATTTATAAGGCAAAAAAAAACAGTTGTGTAATGAATTGCCTGTAGGATATTTTTACTTGATCAACGTCACATGTTATGGACAGGACCACAGGGAGTTTCTTGCAAGCCTTTTTTCCGAGTTCCTTTCCGTAGGGTTTCTCCTGCAGGCTGTTTTTATGCCAGTTTTTTTGGAATTGTGCTCTTTTTTGATAGCGTGCTGGTTCATACAAGATAAGTCTGTAAAATTCTTGTGGTTTCAGCATTTTATTTCTAAAATGATTGCATATTGGGCATCCTAATAAGTATATTTCATCTTCTATATAATTGTTGCATGTATTGGGGACGACAAACTGATACAAAATTCACACTCATAACCCAAACAATTTTAACATTAGTACCTGTTGTTGACAGGGTAAAGAGTTAAAAGGTTGAAGCAAAAAATATGCTGATTATTTATAAGCATCTCACACATAATGGCTCATAAATTCCCTTCTACTTAATATTTTGATTTAATTTATTGTGCAACTGTCACGTCTGCGCTGTCGGTGAGTGCGTGGCATGAATGCAGGAGGCGAGCTGGCGGTTCAACAAAGACTTTTATTAAACTTTTAAATATAAACAAAAGTAAACAGGCTCTTTCCTGAGCACTTAATAGTCTTTATCTTTACTATAAAAACCAAACCAACAACACAAACAATCACTGCAACAAAAGCTAGACCCTGTTTTAACTTAAATCAGGCTATTTATAATGACTTTAATTACCTGCCGCGGTTCAGGTGCACGCTTGCATCACCTGACCGAGGTGCAGCCTGGGAACCAAAGTTAAAGTTTAACACAACTTAAACTACAAACAGAAAGCATAAAAGCACAAACCAAGAGGGGGCGTTTGTCGCCCTCTAGGGGTTAACCCTTACAGCAACTTGCTGTTTTCATAGTGTCCACCCCACCCCACTTTTTTGGAGTATGCCATGTTGTGTCCACCATCTCTTTTTCTTCTTCAGTGGCTCCAAAGTTCTTATATCCCCCTGTGTTCCTAATTTGTCTTAAAATATGTACTCACCTATTTACTTCTTTTTTCTTCTCCTGGATCCCATACGCACCCACCACCTTTGTTCCCTTTTCCAATATTCTCATTAAGGTTCAATCTTTCAAATCACTTTGTGTAATTTGCTCCAGAATTTTTTTCACTGCCTTCATTGCCTGTGAAGAATATGCATGGATGACATTTACAGTATCATTTCCCTTCCACTTCTAGTTTTACACTCAGTTTTCCTCTACTGCACTCTTGGCCAACTCTTCCCTCAGTTAGACCTACACAATTTCTCTCATTACCTATGCCATAGTAAAGCACTTTGAACCCACCTCCAATGTTCTTTGCCTTGCTTCCCTTCCACTTGGTCTCTTGTACACATAGTATGTTATGTAAATGTAGAAATGCTATGTATAGATTGATATGGCTATCAATCACTTGATATTAATATTGAAACATATTTTTCTTCTTCTAAATTTTCAAACTGATGCAATGAAGCTATTCCAGTCTTTGTTTGCTAATGTTTCATATTTTTTTCTGTTTACTTCACTGGCTTTGTGGTTGGTTTCTTTTTCAGCAGTGTCTCAGGGACCTAGAAGAGATATTATCTTTTTGATTGATGGATCTGATGGTATTGGGAGAGAGGATCCCATTATCCAGCAATTTGTTCGTGAAGTTGTAGAGACCCTAGCTGTAGGTGAAAACAAATTTCGAGTAAGTGTAATGCAGTATAGAGACACTCCTCAAGTGGATTTCTTTCTCAATTCCCACAAGACCAAAGAGGCGGTCTTGACTGCGCTCCAGGCACAAAGAAAACATAGAAAACGTAACCTGGACAGAGCATTTGATTACGGTATGTTCGTCTTAATTTATTGGATTCTGGTTGTAGGAGCAGGAGGCAGGAGGGTGTCCCACAGTTTCTGATAGTAATCAGAAACATTAAAACAGTCAGGAATTGAACCTTTCAGTATACTGTAGGGACGAGAGACACTGGCAGTCGAGAGCTTCAGTTGGTCTCCTATGCGCCTAGATTTGATTCCTTAGTAGATGATTTGTCTGGCCTTTACACTGTCAGCACAAGATCAACTCAGCACCACTGTGACAGAATTATCTGATGAAGAACTGAGGACACTGCATCCGGGTTATCCCACAGGTAAGCTTGTCAAAAATGTTCTGTACCTACAGTACAGTATGTCAAATTCTATTATTTCCACTGTATTTATTGGGCCTTTAGGTTAAGGTTAAGTTTTCGGCTACAGTATACTGTGTAGTAAAGCTATAGTGTTGCTCTACCAAAATTCCAAAGATGTAGGTAAGTAGGGTCCCAACTTCTAAAAGTCTAACTTGTTATACGCTGATTAATTCACCTGCCAGAGTAAAGGTTCTATTTTGATAAGCTGATGTGCCAAATAGTATGGGTTAGCTCTTGGTTAGCACATTTAAATCTAGACTTAAAACTCATTTGTTTAGCTATGCATTTATTGAATGAACACTGTGCTACGTCCGAACTGACAGCATTATTTTATTTTTACCTAATACTTTAAACTGTTTTATTCGATTTAATTAGTTTTCTATCTTTATTTTAGATTAAAACTTTTATTATTTTAAAAGTTTCATTGCAAACTGTTTTTTATTTTTATTTCAAATCAAATTTAAAAATTTTCTTCAAAAAGTTTTAATTGCTATTCTTTTCTATTTCGTTTTATGACTATTTTCTTTTCTTTTATGTAAAGTACTTTGAATTACCATTGTGTATGAAATATGCTATACAAATAAACTTGCCTTGCCCTGATATGTCAAATAACTCAAATAAAATCTAATCCTCGAAGTCTTTTGTCGTTTGTGTCACATAATGTAGTAACAACAGTGTCAACTGGAGAAATGAAGGATGTGGTCTTCCTGATTGATGGAACTACTATGATGCAGAGAGACTTCCCTGCTATACAACAGGCGATTTTGAACATTGCGGAGAATCTAGATGTTGGATTAAAGAAGGTGAGGGTTTCAGTAGTACAGTACAGTGAAGACCCAAAAGTTGGAGTTCCTTCTTAATGAGCACTCAACCAAGGAAGAGGTTCACCAGGCGAGAACAATGAGACTTAAAGGAGGCAGAATACTTAATAATGGCCAAGCACTGAACTTGGTCTCGAGGTACATCTACCAGAGATCAGCTGGCAGTCGAATTGAAGAAGGTGTGCTACAGTTTCTTATCCTAGTAATCCTGGTAATGTGGTTTGTGGCGCTCCCTTTTGGTCCCACTCTAACACTGCATATTTCTCTCATTTTCAAGACCTCTGTTCTTCATTATAATTTCTCGAAACTGTCTCTCATCTTGTTTTAAATCCTGCAATAACACCTTACAGAGATACATACATGATAATTAATGATATAATGATACAATAGAAATTTGACACCTGTCCACAGAATCTCTATCTTCTATTCAAGCCTCATCACCATGAACAAGACGAAAGAGCTACAAGATTGTAGACCTGCACCAGGCTGGAGTGGGTTGGTCTGGAGCTCCATGCATGATTCCACCTCATGGGGTAAGGGTGATCATGAGAAAAAGTGACGGACCAGCCCAGAATTACACAGGAGGAGCTTGTGAATGATTTCAAGGAGTCGGGACCGCAGTCACCAAACTAACCATTGGTAACACGCTGCCATGGACTGAAATCATTCAATGCTGCAAGGTCCTCCTCCTCAAGAAGGCACATGTACAGAACTGTCCAAAGTCTGCCAATGAACAGAGTAAGATTGGGAAAAAGTGCTGTGGTCCGATGAAAAATTGAGCTCTTTGGCATCAACTCGAGGAAGAAAATGCTGACGATCACCCTAAGAACACCATACAGTCAAGCATGGAGGCGGGAACATCAGGCTTTGGGGCTGATTCTCTGCTAAAGGTATAAGACGACTTTGCTGCATTGAAGGCACATTGGACGAGCCCATGGATTTCAACATTTTGGATAAGAACTGCAACAGATTTAAAAAGTTGAGACATAGGCATATGCACTGCTGATCTACGTATATCTCACTTTTTCTTTTAACAACACTCAGTATGCGTTGATAAACAGAAAAGAACAATAATTGATGTTGTACATGGAAGCTTTTCCCATTCTTACTGAATGTATGTCTTAACAAGCCTAGATCTCCACCGTTACACCGCACATTTTCATTGAAGGAACATTTTAACTCCACAGACACACTGTTATAACATGTGCAAAATCTAGCAATGTCCTCCTGGAATAACCTGGTACATTGATGAAAAAGACATGTCCTGGATGACAGCATACAGTATAATGTTCCAACATAAAGGTGGTGCCCTCACAATATGTGTGAGTTACCCATGGTGGTCCATGGATGGTCACTAACACCATCATGGCTTTTAAACTTCTCATTCATAAAAATCAAAGTCTTTCGCACTGAGGAAAGATCAATATTTCCAAAACAGATCTGAAGTGTGGACTCATCACACCACGGCACACTCTTACACAGATGAGCTTGGGCCCAGAAACGTTCTCTGCAATTCTGGATGTTGCCACACATGGCTTGTGCTTTGCTCTGTAGCGTTTTATCTGCTTTTAGACACGTAACAACAAACAGTGTTTACAGACCAAGTGCTCCTGAAGCGTTCCTGAGGCCACACCATTATATCTTTTATTGTCCAACGTCGGATTTCGATGCAGTGCCGCTCGAGGGACGAAGATCACATGCATTCCTGTTACACACACACATGTTACCAGAGACTTGAATCTTTTGATAATGTTGTGGATGTTGTTTAATTTTCTCATAACAGCACACTGAGCAACATGACTCTTAAACAGATTGTTGCTTTTGAAGTATCGAACCTTGTCAAAATGTCCTCTTATAGGCCTAATCATGGCTAACACCTGTTACTAATTACCAGTGGAATGTTTCAGTCTCTTTCATTTATCCTTTCATGGTTTTCTTGCACCAGTCCCAATTATTTTTCAAACGTGTTACAGCCATCAAATTCAATTTAATCATTTATTTACAAAAATAAAAAGCTGTTTAAACCTAAATATGTTGTCTCAATGCTGTGTTCTACAGAATATATGACAGAAATTATTTGTAAATCAGTGCATTTTGCTTTTATTTACATTTTACAAAATGCCCTTAACATTTTCAAAATAGGGGTTGTAAAAAAAATTGTATCAAAAACAAATGGCTGTTCCAATACTTTTGAAAGTGATTGTCAATGAATTATACAGCATATGTTGGAATGATCACATCTGCAAGTATACCATGTACAGGAGATTTAAAAGAACAATGTGTGGAACATTTTTAGACGTGGATTATTTAAAACTCAGATACTTAAAGTTCATAACGGAAATGTGAAAGAGAGAGAGAGAGAGAGGGAGAGAGAGAGAGAGAGAGATGTTGAAAATTGACTTTTATGTAAAGTGGAAATGCTCACACTATACAACAAAAATGAAACCATGTGATTAGGGGCTGTGGTACTTGTGAGTGTTTTATATAAAAGGAGAGTTATAAAATGCCGTTAGATCTCCTGACATAAAGCATTTCTTCCTGTAGCCAGAAGCAGACTCAATGCTCTGGTTTGATCTCTTCATCTCCCAGACATACTGTATGCTCCTCATGCTTTACTGACAATGGGCCGCATTCAGTGTTCAGTTCAAACACGTCATGGCTAAGACATATGACTCCATGTAAAACAAGCTTTAGAAACAAGGACTACAAGAGAAAGATGACTGTAGGCTACTGTTCATACAACCCAGTCGTACATCACCGATTTTATTTTGAGAAAATTACGATCATCTAAGAGACCAGCTGAACATCACACCACCAGTAAAACTCATCAAGATAGTGAGTTGAAAGAGTCTACTGTGGCCTAAAAAGATCATTACCATCATAATGTCCATTATCAGTCAATAGTTTGGACAGACTTTCTTATGCAATGTCTTTTTTCTTTATAGTGTTTATTGTTTTGAACATTGTACATTAATACTGAATACACTGAAATTATAACAGAACCACTAAGCAATTATGTTGTAAAAACTTAAACCAGAATAAGTTTTATATTTTTGATTCTTCAAAGTAGCCACCTTGTGCTTTGATGCCGACTTTGCACACTCTCTGCGTTCTGTCATTCAGCTTCATGAGATCATCACCTGGAACGGTTTTCCAGCAGTCCTGAAGGAGTTTCCAGATTTGCTCATTGGCGGCGTTTCCTTCACTCTCTGGTCCAACACATCACAAACCATCTCAACTGGATTTAGATTGGATAAACATGGAGGCCAGGTCATCTGATGCAGCACTCCATTACTCTTCTTCCTGAACAAATAGTTCCTCCGTAACCTAGAGGAGTGTTTGGTGTCATTGTCCTGTTGTGGTAACGTTGTGTTAGCCATACTGGGTAAGTGTATTTTATTTATTTTTTTGTCTCTCATAGTTGAGGTATACCTACGATGAAAATTACAGGCCTCTTTCATCTTTTTCAGTGGGAGAACTTGCACAATTGGTGTCTGATTAAATACTTATTGCCCCACTGTACATGCCTATTTTCTTGTTCAGAAGGTTTTTAGATGTCTGTACTGATTTAGTCAGCCAGACCGAAAAACCAAAACATCAAAAATTATTATTTCAGTGTAAACCATTAATGACTAACAAAAAAATGTGGATATGGATAAGAACATAGTTCATTGACCTTGTAAATTTTCCTGAAGGTGAAGTAGTCCTGAGTAATTTCTTTCACAGAATCATATCGAGTGCCTTAATGGCAAAATTCAATATGAGGGGTGGTGGCCAACTTCAAAAGAATCCATTTAGAGCTACAACCTTTTTCCCCCAGATTTTTCTCCCTAATTTAGTCGTGTCCAATTCTTCCCCATCACTAGGGGGCTCCACATTAAGGCTACTACTACCACTCAGTCGGGAGGGCCGAAGACTATCACATGTTTCCTCTGAACCACATGACGCCAGCCGACCGCATCTTTTCGAACTGCTCGCTCACACACCGTTGGGGGCGGAGTAACACACTCGGAGTACAGAGCTATCCGCTCTTTCCGCTTGTGCCAAACGCCCCTGATTGTCTGTAGAGCCGTGATTAATGTGGGAGCAATAAGTACCTCTCACCCCTCCCCTCTGAGAGATCTCAGCCAATCAGCTCTCTCTAGACCTCCGGCTGTGAGAGGTTACAGCATCACCGGGAACCGAAGAGCTACAACCTTATACAATATAATTCAGGGTAATTTTGCCTTATGATGTGAATTTTTTTTATTATTTATGTAATTTTTATTGGTACCTTTTATATATTCAAGAAATATTGTCTAAAAGACCACAGAAATCTCCCATTCACTTTCACACAGTTACACACCTAGTTATGGGACTTTCTCAACCACAGTGGTTTTGAAGGGGACATGCTGTATTTTCATTAACCTAGCACACATTCAATGCAGCACATCTTTTATTAACAAAAGATTATTTAACAGTAAAATGTAATGTAATGCATGTTGATTACTTTTTTCCCTAATGCTTCGTTAATGAAACTGATAACATGTTATTCCAAGATGTATTTTTAATGTAGTTGTAGGCATTTTTTCAACTTAGGTGCATGTCATTTAAAGACAATTTTGCCTTTTCTTTTTTTCTTTCTTTCTTTCTTTTTTTTAATATTCACTTCCCTCAGATGCAGTGAGAAGATGAAGCCCTACAGACTCCGAGATTGAGGTAGCAATGGCAGAACATCTAAAACATGCTCCAGGAAGAGCTGTGGGTGGCGGATATACAGTATACAGTAAGAAACGAGTCATTAACAGCTGACAGCAATACTTCGAGTGTTCTAGTTCATGATCTTTTTGTTCTTATTTAACTGATGTAAAACTGTTACTCTGTTACTAGCCTTGTTTTAAAATGTTATATAATTTTAGATTTGTATATGTGTGTAATACACACACATTATATACAGTATATTTATATGTACAGTATATATTGTTTATATGAATATATATATTTTTCTTATTTATTTAATACAAAATGTTTTGTAATGTACACGTCGATTAAACGTTTAATAGACGTTGTTGAGGTCTGGACTGGACTGATTTTGGACTTTTTCTGAACATCTGTTCTGATGTAAATTTCATTTTAGAATTTTATATGCAGCCTCATACAGTAAGTACACTGAAACACACACACACACACACACACACACGGAATGAGAACTGTGCCGCTGTCCTGATCTCCCTGATCTGTGTGTGTGTGTGTGTGTGTGTCAGGTGATGACCACGAGGCCTCAGCTCTAATCCTTGTATAAAAGATTCTATCAGGAGGAGAAGCGACCACCACACACACACACACACACACACACTGGAGTGGACTTGTCCTCCTCACACTCCGCGTGTCTCAGTGTGTCTCTGTAAGGACATGAGGATGATGATGATGATGATGATGAAGGCACTACTACTGCTGAACTGGCTCGCGCTTTGCGGAGTCCGCGCGCAGTTCCCGCGCGCGTGCAGCACGCTGGAGGCGCTCGAGGCGAAGCGCTGCTGTCCGTCACTGAGCGCGGACGCGGCGGATGCGTGCGGCGCGCGCTCGGGACGCGGGAGCTGCAGCGCCGTGCGCACGGACACGCGGCCGTGGGGGGGAACGTACACGCTGCGCAACGTGGACGACCGCGAGCGCTGGCCAACCAAGTTCTACACGCAGACCTGCACGTGCTTCGGTAAAGCCGCGCTCTTCTCCGGTCACGTCATTTAGCGGGAATAACCGAGACCGGGGATTTAAACACAGTCCTGATGCTGGTTTTATTATCTCATGCTAAACATATAGTACAGAAAATGTGTGTGTGTGTGTGTGTGTGTGGTGAAGAAGCTCCTTGTGAAGTTTATGCAACATGGAAGTGACTCATCTCACCTCCCTAAACATTCAATTTCATAACAATAATAATTTAAAATGCTAATTATTCCTACTTCTTTATGAGTATTTATACTAAAATTGGTGTAAGCTTTTAAACACATATGACCTGTCAAACATTGCGTGCAAAATGAAGGATTTTTTTTTCAAAAAATTATATCTGTAGTGTCCGTAACCATGTCAAGTTCATGTTGCAATATCTTTAATTTTTTTTAGCATTTTAGAATAAAACACTTTTTCAGGTTTATGTGTTTCCATGTGAATCTAAACTGGCCGACTTTCGTCTGAATGACAGTTAAGATCATTAAAAGACTTAAATACAAACAGTTACAGACTCTAAAACATAAAAGGGCATGAAATAGTATTTAGCAAAAGTGTTTCTTTTTATCTGATAAAAATATAAATGTGTATGAATATTTACAATAAAAAAACGAAGCATGGATCAGGAGATAAAGAGCGTTAAGTATTATGAAAAATGGTATATGAGCCTGTGAGAAAAGTCACTTTTTCACCTAAGTGTGACACTTTCTAGCATTAATACCATGTTTTGGCTGACACCAAAGTAAAAGAAAAAAAAGATTATTAAACTTATTTTATAATTGTGTTTGTACTAATTCAAGGCTTTACATTTAGTTTCTTATATTTTTGACAGATAATTTAGCTTATTTAATAAAAAAAAGATATAAAATAGATGTAAATAAAATAATAGAAGACAACATTAATTAGTCAGTAATTAGTTAATTATGTTTAATAATGATTAACCATTTAATTCAATTAAATTTTATTTGTATAGTGCTTTTAACATTAGTCATTCTCACGCAGCAGCTTTACAGAATCAAAAAAAATTATTAAAGTTTATATGAGATGTGAGTGTGTGTGAATCAGAATAGATCAGATCGTCCCTGATGAACGAGCCGAGTGTGACGGTGCTGAGGGAAAAACTCCCTGAGATGGTGATAGGAAGGAGCCTTGAGAGGAACCAGACTGAACAGAGAACCCATCCTCATCTGGGTGATAACGGATAGCAGGGATTGATCTGCACTCATACTGTGTGTTAGGAGGCTGGAAGTTCAGTATAACAGGAGATGTGGAGAAGTTAAATCACATTAATGTAATAAAACATAAAGAAAATGAAATACATTCCAGATGTATTTGTTATTAATGGCAATAAACTGTTCCAATATATTTGCTCTACAAACACAAGTATTCAGTTTACAGTCAGTTTTAAACACACACAAGTGTTATTTTATTGCATAATCCATCACATGCCCCATTGTGTCTTAACTAAAGCTCCTAATCCGGTCAACCTAAAGGAGATTTCTAGGTGAGGAATAAACTAGTTTGCTGACAACAATCTCACACGTACTGTACACTTGTTAATTACACGTGTATTCATTTTTCACACTTCAAATTCAAATGTTATTTGTCAGACACACAGCCATACACAGTGTGATATGCAGTGAAATGCTTACACGCCTGCCTGTTACCTAAAAGAGTTTCTTCGCGAGAAATAAATTGGACAAAAGTACAAAAATAGAATATTCAAATACGAATATTAAATATAAGATAAGTATGAAAAACGTTAAGCTAAAAAAAATTACAATATGTACAATGTTAGTATAGAATAGAATTACAATAGAAGTTAATGAGGTGTTAAGTGTATGAATTATACAGGATGAATTAAATTATAGCTGAGTGCACTTTAGAGGCAAAACTGTGTTTGTATATTATAAGTATTTCTATTGTTTCTAAGTGCTTTAGGCCAGAATTAAACTGACTCTGTTTCACATTATCTTCGTGTTCTGTTCTCAGGTAACTTTGCTGGTTTCGATTGTGGTGAGTGTAAGTTTGGCTGGACGGGGCCGAACTGCAATCTCCGCAAGGCTCCTGTGATTAGGAGGAACATCATGTCCCTGAGTGTGGACGAGAGGCAGGTATTCCTGGAGGCGCTGCAGCGTTCCAAACGCACCGTGCACCCTCAGTACGTCATCGCCACCGAGCACTGGCTCGGCCTGATCGACCGCGAGACCAACCAGACACGCTTCAGCAACATCAGTGTGTACGACCTGTTCGTCTGGCAACACTACTACTCCGTCAGGGACACGCTGCTCGGTGAGGAAGGGTCAAAGGTCAACATTAAGGGTTAAAGCATGGTCTAAAGCAGTGCTTTAATTAGACTGGTGTATAGGCTTGGGAATTAGTACTTAGTCTTGAGGTTAATGTTTAGGCTATTATTATTGTTTAGACTTGATGTTTGTCTTTAGGCTCTGGGATTAATGTTTAGACTTGAGGCAGACATTTGGGTTTGGGGATTAGTGTTTTAACTTCGGGATTGGTGTTTAAGTATGGTGCTAAGCTATGGACTTCAGTTAGTGTTTAGATTTCAAGTTGGTGTTGAGACTTGAGCTTTAGGCTTACGGATGGGAATTTAAGTTAAGGGATAGCATGTTTCCTAGGCTAAGGATTAGTGTTAGATTTTTTTTTAGGGTTTTGGTTTAGGACTAGGTAAATGAACTGCTTTGTTAAGGTTTCCTAAATGCTCACTTCTCAACCTAATCGTAAAACCTTATAGATATGACTGGTGATGAGAGACACTTTAATAAGCAGCTTCATTCCATAAACAGTCCCACTGTGGGTGCAGTAATGAATTTAATTTTACTGTGGCTGCATTTCAGGTCCTGGGCGGCCGTTCAAAGCCATCGATTTCTCTCACAAAGGCCCCGCCTTCATCACCTGGCACAGGTACCATCTACTGAGTCTGGAGAGAGACCTACAGGTGAGTGAAACAAACACCGTCACATCAGAGGTCAAATGTCAACCTGTTTGTTAGGCCTAGGGCCTTTTGGAACATATCTTGTTAGTTTTAGTGAAACTGTGCAGTGTTCACATGACTGCTGCCTCCCAAAGCTCCACCCTCCATAATGAGAACCCTGAAGAGGCGGGCTCTCTCTAAAGAGGTCACATGTCTCAGTCAATCACACGTTCACTGATGCAGATCACTGAGTAGAGGCCAACTTAAAGGTTTCAGTACCTCGAGGTTAGAGTAAGGATTAAGGGATTAGTTCGAAAGTTAGTGTCAGTGCTGCAGTGTTATAGAGCTTACAGAGCCCAAAAATATCTTGTATTCAGAGTCGGGTTACACACTTCCATACTCATACAAAATGCCTTGCATACTCATTATACAGCAGCGTATAGAGTAGCACTTGATATAGCGCATATTGTACTATATTTGTTTTGTTTGTTTCTGAGAAAAATACTTTAAGAAAGTTGCTTTCCATAGCATGGCACATTGTGATTCCACTCACTCTAACACTTCAAACTCTTTATGTTTCCCTCTGTTTAGAGACTGATTGGGGATGAAAACTTTGCTATCCCTTACTGGAACTTTGCTACGGGTGCATCCGAGTGTGAGGTGTGCACTGATGACCTTTTGGGAGGAGAAAACCCCAGTGACCCCTCACTCATCAGCCCGAGATCACCGTTCAGCGACTGGGGAATCGTGTGTGACAGGTTTGTCTCAAACCCATATACACACCAGCGTCCATGTCAGTGTGTTTACACATCTTCTGTTCTCTTGGTATTGACTGTGTTTGAGAATCTGTGAGTTAAGATCCAGGGCTCAGAGTATATTAGTTATTAGTGTAATAAATAGATGATTCCATATGGACAGACATTACCTCTGGAGTTCAAACACACCATATGGGACGTTCTTCTGCTTGTTGAATTTCGTGATATCCTCTAAGCAATGAAATTCATTATTTTTCCCCACTATAGCTTGGACGAGTATAATCGCTTGGTTACGCTCTGTAACGGGACGAGCGAGGGTCCTTTACGTCGCAGTCGGAGAGGAAGAGGCAACGTTACTTTGCCGACGATGGACGACGTGCACAGCTGCCTCCGGTTACGAGACTTCGACAATCCGCCATATTTTACCAACTCCACCTTCAGCTTCAGGTGCAGCAAACACGTAGAAACTGCTCATTTCTACCAGGTTTATGTGATGGTTACAGTTTCAGCAAGATGTTAGCTCTTGGGTTCTTCCACATGTGTTGGTTTATCAACACACAGCATTGTGTTTCACAGGAACGCACTGGAGGGATTCGATAAAGCTGACAGGGAACTCGACAATGCTATGACTGGTTTACACAACCTGGTCCACGACTTCCTCAGTGGTACGAACGCGCTGTCACACTCCGCCGCCAATGACCCCATCTTCGTGGTGAGAGAACAGAAACTCTTCCACAACACGTTTTATTGCTCAGAACCCATAAGGGCGTTGACTCCAGGTTCACAGCCACACATTCAGTGTTGACAGACTGGGAACATTAACACCTTTCTAACACTAATGCATCATCACACAGTATCTTTAGGAGAAAACAGAGGCATACAGACAGTGATGATTTTGTTTCTGTTCTGTTTCAGGTCTTACACGCCTTCACAGACGCCATATTTGAAGAATGGCTACGCCGCTTCCCAAAAAATGACAGTTTTCCTGAAGAAATGGCTCCGATCGGCCATAACCGGCATTTTAACATGGTCCCCTTTTTTCCTCCAGTCACGAACGAGGAACTCTACATTCCCTCTGTCGATCTTGGCTACTCTTACCAGATCAACCTCACAGGTACGTAGTTCTTCATCTTGTATCTTTTACACTGATCAGCCATAACATTACAATGCAAAACATGCCTAATATTGTGTGGACTCCCCATGTGCCACTGAGGCAATTCTGGTGAACTGGGTGTTCTGGTGCCGTTCTGTCATTTGTGCTGCATTGACTTTTCGGTCCCCGCAGGCATGGGTGAGCCTCGGGTAACCCTGATCCTGTCACTGGCATTAATGGCACTGGTGTTAATGTTATGGCTGCACTGTGTACTGTATATTATAAAACTGCTCTTGTTTTAATGTTATGCTAACTCTAATCTCTAAGGCCTTGTTAACCTGTGGAGGCAGTGTGTCGGGAACTGGATATGAAAGCTCTTGTCGTTTTTTTTGCTATATTACACATGAATCTTCTTGTTTTAAAATTTCTAATTAAATTATTATATTTTTATATAATGTATAAAAATTATAAAAAAAATAATACGGCGACATAGGGAGAGAGAAATATCGCCGCCGCTACTGGGTTCACCCTCTGACTGCACAACGTCGGATTAAAACCCAAGTTTTTTGTGGTTTATGAAGGAATGTGAAAAATTTCCGGCCACGTTTTATTTATTAAGCATTTTATTTAGCTTTTTTCGCGCATTTCCCTATGTATAGCATGTAGGATCATGGGATATATCCGGTCCTCCAAAGCGTAAAATGAACGCGGAGAAAATGGATTAGAAGCGGTTTCCTTGCTTTCGTTGGGTTTTGAACGGCAAGAAAAAGCTGAATGCAACGTTTTTTTAACTCGTATAAACGCACAGTCGGACAAACGCACGTCACCAAAGCCCGTGTGCACACTCTCACTGACTCCTATGTGTAGAAAACCCTCGGCGCTTCATCCGCGCTCACCCGACGCTACGAACGCCAGAAAAACTTTATGCTAATCTCATTGTAATCAATAACGTTATGTTAATCTCACATCAATCTGTAAAATTATGCTAACCTTACTGTAATTTCTAATGTTGTTCTAACCTCACTCTATAAAACTGAAGCAATACCTTCTCACACTGATTAGCAGCCAAATAAACTTCTCATGTTTTTTGTATGGTGTGTTGCAGATGCAGCTCAGTCCCAGGTCGCATTCATTGTTGCCGGCTGCTGCCTGGCTCTTCTGGTCCTCATCGTCCTCTTGGTTCTGTACACACAGCAGAGACGCAGGCGCCAGTACGAGCCGCTCATCAGCTCCGGCTACACTGCTGTGAAATACACAGACGACGCCTGATTAAAAACTCATTTAGAAACTAGCGCAGTATTTTTTTCTGTAAAACACTGCTGCAGCCTGTCGAGTATACTGTAGCAAAATACGAGTAATAAAGCTAAAATGACTCTAAGCTAGTTAAGAAATTATCACACTAGTCAGCACGTTACTTTATTCTTCATGCTAATCTCACGCTAACATTATGCTAATGGTACACTATAGCAACCCTGAAGCTAGTAGCTAGAAGCAGATTTAGACAAGAAAGCAAATCACATATAAATCTGTTTTAAAAACGTAATTTGATATTTGACAATCATCTGTGAACCAATGTGTTTACACTTTATTTTACTGCAGTCTGTGATTTTTACAAATTGTTTCTACACTTGAGTTAATCCTGTTGTGATGAAAAACATTGATGTGCAGCCAGTCTGACTGGATTCTGTACTAGTGATGGGTCGTTCATGAACGTTTCGTTCTTTTTGAACTGATCTTTAACGTGACTCAGAAGAACGATTAGTATTCATTTTCTACTGGTCGCTCATGTGCAAATCATCACAATACCTCCGTAGGTTATGTCCAGGAAACAGAAATGAGTAGTTACCTTTCAGTCTTTTGTTCCAAATCGATTGTTCTTTTGTCACGTGACTTCCATAGACGCTATGCGGTGCAATAGATTCAAAAGAACGAACGACTCTGACCAGAAGATATGAGAGATGAGCTGCTCATTCTGTTCATCATAATATGTCCTTAGCTGCATTGTAATGTTTTAATTACTGCAACTATTAACCATAATTTGTGTATGTACAGTAGATGTGTTGGGTGTCTGTTTATAGAAAATTGAAAATTTTTATTTTATTTCTATTCAAAAGAACGAAATGAACTAAATGACTCAAAAAAAGATTCAAAGAACAGAGTCACTAAAATGATTCAAACTTCACATCACTATTCTGTACATTTCAGACTCATATTCATGTTGCTTTCTGTTCATTAATGTCCCACATCAGTTGCAAATTATTAAACTGATTTGTTATTCCAAAAAGGACTGTGCCCCCTGTTTTAATGACCAGCTACAGAACTTGTAGCTGAATTAATTCTGCTAATGTTAACATAAGTAGTAAATATGACTAGTGGATCTAATTCAATAAACTAATCAATGAAACACTGCATTGAGGTTTCCATGTTACACGCTGCCATGACAGATTTCCCTTGTAGACATTTATGTTCCCTAAGAAAAATAAACAACTGTATGATAGATGTTAGCATTTTTCATGTCAGATAGCGTAGTATCCCGTGAACATAAAACATAACATGCAGTAATCATCATCTGATCCGATTAGTGTTTTCCACACTTTAAGCCACCATGTTATCAGCCTGTCATTTTTTTCCATATTTAATTTGTTAACTGAGACATGAGAAGAAGAATACTTTCATAATCACAGAACTCTTACGTTTCCTCAGGTCACAGCGATTGCATTTCCTCACTCAAACAGCAGGGGGCTCCAAATATGAATTCTTTTAGTTACACTGCCTGGCCAAAAAACTGTGGCAGTTTCAGCAGGCAGTCAAGGAGATAAAGCTGGAATGACTGGAATTAAGTTAAGAGCTGTACACCACATTATTAAAGGGTCTATCCTTAAGGATAGAGCTGAACCTTTAACTTCACTGAAGAAATGTGGTCAGAAAAAAACATCTTGGATGAACGTGATGGGAGATCCCTAAAACAGCGTTCAGTAGAAATCAGAGCTGTGTTTAATGTTTTATGTGATGAGAACTCACAGAATTGCGAGCTGTGTGTCCATAAGAAAACCACTTATTAGTGAGACCCATCAGGAGAAAAAGTTTCAGAGACTGAGATAGATTAAGAGATAGATTATGAGACTTTGGAGTAATAGGAAATGGTCATGTGACCTGATGAGTCCAGATTGAGCCTATTCAGAAGCGATGCACCCAACATGTATAGTGTCCACTGTACAAGCCTCAGCAGGTCCGAGAACGCTCGTGATGCGGACGTCCGTATGCCACATCTGGAGACAGTGTTATTATCTGGGGTTGATCAGTTACTCAGGTCTAGACTCAGTAACATTATGGGGCAATAAAATGAAGTCAGCTGACCTGAATGTACTGAATCACATCTATGGAGGGTTTCTTCTTCACTGATGGCATTGACTATTTTGCATCTACTAATAAACTGTAACATCTGGTTTCATATTTATACTCAAACCATGGATTTGAAAATACTTCCAACAGTATTAACATGTAACATGCAGACATTCAGCCGATATTATGTTAGTGTTTGTGTTCTACACTATTCGAAGCGGCTGGAAGTATTTTCTCTGCTATAGAAGGTTATTAGTAGTAAATGCTATTCTTTCAAGGATTTACACATTTGCACACACACACACACACACACACACAGTTACTGTTCTTTGCTTCTGTTCATTTTTCTGATGCTTCAATGTTAGGTTTTTAAGGCTGTTTCCTCCCCACAGAGGGTAATAATGCAACATACCAAATCTGAAATGCTACACACCAGAGGACAGTTAAATGAGTATGAACCCTGGTATGGATGTGGGTTTATTGGTGGGGTTGAATTTCTCTGATTGGTCTTTGGCAAAAAGTTGGGGAGGGGCACATCCTCCATTCCCCTAGTGAGTACACACCTGCACTGGTGTGGTATTATAGCAAACTAAAAATATGAAATAGTAATAATAATAATAAGTGACAAGAAAAAGTGTTGGTCATGTTCATAATCTAAAGAAAAGATAAAGTGGTATAAGGACGCAGTGTTTATACTGTACAGTGGTGTTCATAATAATAGCAGTGTGTTTAAAATAAAAGTGAGTAAAGCTCCATATCCATATAATAACTTTTAATTTAAATCACATAAACACATTGGACTCCCTGTACATTCTATTCTGAATCACAACATGAAGAAAAATGTGCTAAATGTATTATTAGTTTAATGTAAGTGAAGAAAAACAATTATTAGTCTGTTGAAAAAAACAGCAGTGTCATCACTCACCTTTATAAAGTGATGAATTTACTGTTTAAATAAAAATGCTTGAAATTTAATCTTTCTTGTGCATCTTTTAAGTTATATTTAGTTTAGTATAACCAGGTTTCTGAGAACCGCTTCACATCTGTACAATTGTACTACACGCCACAATTCCTCTGCATTTCTGTCATGTTGCACATCAAAGGTCGGACGCAGATGCAGCTGTGGGAATAAATGTCTTTGTTTTTTATGTAACTGAAAAACACCAATGGTGATGAAAATGAACAAAACACAAAACTTGGGAGTCTCGCTCTCACTCTTCCGCAGAGTCCTTGGGTTTTGATCCAGAAAGTCACAAGGAGTTCAGTCCTGTGGAACATGCAAACATATCTTCTGTTATATAACTCTAACTTCTTCAAATAATCACAACGGTGGTGGCTACGGGGTCGGCTGGTTTAAATAGGAACACACACAAGGGATACACAGGTCAATCTACTTAGTGATAATAGCTGATGACATACACACACAGACACACTACGGGGAGACAAAGCGACGGCTCAGTAGTCCGGAGAACCGGATCTTCTTCCCTGAGGCCGAGGTGGCCCAGATGTTACAATGCGCTGCTTCCGCGTTCTTTTCAATACGTCTCAGTCAGGTCCGGTTTAGCGATGGCTACGTTCTACACCCGCCGTCTCCAGGATCTCCCACGGATTAACGTTACTGACGTGCATCGTATTTGCAAAACAACCATATTATATAAGAATATATATGTATTATATACTATATAAGAACTTATTAAAGTCAAAGTCAACTTTATTATCAATTCTGCCACATGTACAGGACATACAGAGAAATGAAACTGTGTTACTCTCAGACCCTCGGTGGATAACAGATAACATTAAATACATAAAGTAGAATTTTTTTAATAAAAATAAAGACAATTATACATATAGTATAAAAAAACAAATACAATATACGCGTAAGGGCACATGGCAGAGAGTGCGAACCAGACAGAGTAGTGCAAATGCAGACATACTGTATAGTGCAAATAGAGCTTGTAAGTATGATAAAGTGATGGAGAGCAGCCCTGTAACAGACAGAGTCTTATGAGGTAGACTAAGAGTAGTGTATATATATATATAGATACCACATTGTAAATACTACCCTGTACTGTGTTCTGTAAATGTACCGTCACGCTGAACCTGTAGCTCTTGTAGATGTTTTTTCAGCTCCTCCACTTCATTAGAAAGTTCTTCTATTTTAACACGTCAGGTCTAATAATGAAGACTCAGGAACGCTACAGTAATCATCATCCATCGTTACATCCATGGGTACGGGTTCGACAGGTACCACTTCAGCAGCGGAACACAACAGTGTATGTTTTATACCTTCTGCTGTCTCTGAAATCTATAAACACACTTTTTTCTGAACATTTCCTCCAAACACCAACACAATGGCCGACAAACCGGAACTCAGCGAGCCCTATTACTTCAAAGCGGAAGTACGTCACGAGTCTACGTGCAAGTAGTCCATTCATTGGTTTTGCCTCAAAAACAGCAATAATTAAATAATAATAATAATAATAATAATAATAATATCACTAGGCGGCGCGGTGGTGTAGTGGTTAGCACTGTCGCCTTGCACCTCCAGGGTCTGGGTTCGATTCCCCGGCCAGGCTCGATTCCCGTCTCTGTGTGCATGGAGTTTGCATGTTCTCCCCGTGCTTGGTGGGTTTCCTCCGGGTACTCCGGTTTCCTCCCACAGTCCAAAGATATGCAGATTAGGCTAATTGGCGTTCCCAAATTGCCCGTAGTGTATGATTGGGAGTGTGAGTGTGTGTATGTGTGTTTGCCCTGCGATGGATTGGCACCCTGTCCAGGGTGTACCCCGCCTAGTGCCCGAAGTCTCCTGGGATAGGCTCCAGGTCCCCCGCGACCCTGAACACAGGATTAAGCGGTATAGAAAATGAATGAATGAATGAATAATATCACTGATTACATTAAACTGTTCTGTTTTTTTGCACTGCATTATTTTTCACCACTATTTATTTTTGCACCATAGATAATTATGCTCATTATTGCACTACTGTATATACTGTATAAATAAGAACTCACACATGTACATATGTATATCCTGTAACTTTAAGGCATGTGATCTTCCAGACATGTTAATCCACTGCAATGTTTGCACAATTCTGCATTACACTGTATTATACTGTACACTATTATTGAAAATATAAAAAATAATGTAAGAAAATAACTGTTTCTCTGCTAAATGTCTAATGCTGTTGCTTTATTGAAGGTGTTTGATTGTAATTGTTTAGGGAAAAACTGTAAAATGAAAGCATTTTGAAGCTAATTGTCTAGTGTAATGAAGTTGTTAAATCTTATAAATTTAGGAAAAATCAGTAAAATAACGGTGTTTCTCTGCAAAAGTTTAAATAACAATTTCAGTAAATTTTATGTTTTTGCAGTGTTTTACCTTGATTTTAAGTTTTTTTTGTTGTTTTTTACAGTGTAATTATTTAAATTATAAACTATTGTAAATAGCTTGTAATTATAACTAATGTAAATAGTTTTTTTCCCTAAACTATTTACAAGGGGTGTTCTAGTCAAACAGGGCTTTGTCATGATTTCTCTCTACAGACAGTCAATCACAAACACCACGTGTACATTACAGGAACTGTTCTGGGAGTTACTGCCACATTCCCTGTACAGTCCTGACCTCGATCCAAGCCATTTCCATGTTTGGACCATTAAAGGAGTTCCTGGGAGGCCAGTGTTATAGACATGAAACAGGCAGTCCTGGTGTTTGGAGAACTCTTTCTACCTTGATGGGATTCAAGCTCTAGTGAAAAGCTGGGAAAAGTGCGTTAGTGAATGAGGAGATTATATAAAGAAATAAAGGGAGTTTTTATTCTTATAACTGAGAGTAAAACAGTCGCAGTTTGACTTGAACGCCCCTCGTATATTTTCTGTATGATTCCAATTATGAAAGATAAACTGATTTCATTGCACTTCATATATATATAATTTATTTTATTTATTTTTTTATTAAATTGTCACATCAAATGATCACCTAATGCAGGATTAACATACAAATCCTTCTGATCTTCAATAAAACTGCTACTGGAGGGAAACTTACAGCTTGAAATCTCCTCCACTGCACAGTTTCACACACAACACACACAGCCAGTTAAACATCTCACCCAAGATTAACAGCACAGCACTAACAAGTACAAATACAGTAAAGACATCAACTTTTAACGTCTGTTTATTATTAATTTGAAAACATCAAAATTAAATAATCAATTTCAGATGTAAATTGGTCGGCACGATGGTGTAGTGGTGTAGCACCGTCGCCCTGCACCTCCAGGGTCCGGGTTCGATTCCCATCTCTGTGTGCATGGAGTTTGCATGTTCTCCCCGTGCTTGGTGGGTTTCCTCCGGGTTCTCCGGTTTCCTCCCACAGTCCAAAGATATGCAGGTTAGGCTAATTGGCGTTCTCAAAATTGCCCGTAATGAGTGTGTGTGTGTGTGTGTGTGTGTGTGTGTGTGTGCGACCTGTGATAGATTGGCACCCTGTCCAGGTCTCCACGACCCTGAATACAGGATAAACTTGTACATCAAAACAGATTTATGATTTTAATTTCATTCTGTGGTTTATTTGGTTTTGAAGCCCTGAACTGAACATTGAGAGGAAAAGTGTTCTGTAGTTATTAAAACTTAATATCACAGTGTTTATATTTAATATCTCTTTATTTCTACACAGTTGGTCATTATTTTACCCCAAAATACATTTATTTTAATTTAATAACTTGAAACTCTTTTCATAATGAACTATTCAGTGTTTATAAACAAACTTTAATAAAGAATATGAATCTTTAATGTGCAGTATTTCATTAATGAACTCTAACTGATCTGATTGACACTTACAGAGCACTGAAGTGGGAGGAGCTTTACAGGAGATTCTTTATCATAAACACATAGGAATGGCAGTAATGTGTCAGTAAATGTGTGTGTGAAAGTGTGTATGTGTATGTTAGTGAGAGGGTCGGAGAATGACAGTTTTCCTCCGTCCCAGTCCAGCTTTACTCTGATCCTCTGGAGTTTCTGTGACACTGAGAGGCGAGAGGGTGTATCTGGTGTAGAACATCTGTAATATTTACCAACATCATCACACCACACACTCCAGATTCCACTTCTGTATAATACACCTCCCTTCCTCTGAGCTGATTCTGTCATCACACCCACAGACCACCATGTACAGTCTCCGACTTCAACATCCCAGCAGTGAGTCCCTGAGTTAAAGCCCTCAGAGCCCAGAATACACGAACCTACATCAAATCTCTCTGGATTATCAGGAAGTTCCTGTTTCTCACCACTGAGTCTCACACGGGTCAGATCATCAGATACACTGAGATTAGGATGAGCAGTGTTGGGGTCCAGAGTTACAGGTGCTGAAAACACACACACACACACACACACACACACACACACACAATTAGCTAATCTAACTTTAACATTACATTATTATAAGCCGCTTCTTAAAAAATCTAATTTCGACGCGAATGAAATAACAAATTACAGACCGATTTCAAACCTTCCGTTCATATCAAAAATACTAGAAAAAGTAGTATCAGCTCAAATGTGCACATTCTTGCAGGATAACAACATCCTTGAAGAATTTCAGTCAGGTTTCAGGCCCCATCATAGCACAGAAACTGCACTAGTTAAGATTACAAACGACTTGTTTTTAGCTTCAGACCAAGGCTGCATCTCATTGCTAGTCCTGCTCGATCTTAGTGCTGCATTCGACACTATAGATCATAATATTCTCATAGATCGCTTACAAAATTATATAGGTATTCAGGGACAGGCATTAAAATGGTTTAGATCTTACCTGTCTGATCGCTACCATTTTGTAGATCTAAATGGAGAACCGTCTGGTGTAATGCCAGTGAAATATGGGGTCCCACAAGGGTCAGTTTTAGGACCTCTGTTGTTCTCAATATACATGCTTCCCTTGGGTAACATCATAAGAAGACATGGGATTAGTTTCCATTGTTATGCTGATGATACCCAATTATATATCTCAACTAAACCAGACGAAATACCTAAGTTGTCTAGATTAACTGAGTGTGTCCAGGACATAAAAGATTGGATGACCAATAACTTTCTTTTATTAAATTCAGATAAGACAGAGATATTACTTATTGGCCCAAAAACCAGCACACAACAGCTTTCACAATTCAGCCTGCGCTTAGAAGGATGTACTGTTACTACCAGCTCAGCAGTAAAAGACCTGGGCGTAATATTAGACAGTAACTTGTCTTTTGAAAATCACATTTCAAATATCACAAAAACAGCCTTTTTCCATCTTCGAAATATTGCTAAACTTAGGAACATCTTATCCGTATCTGATGCAGAAAAACTAGTTCATGCATTCATGACCTCCAGACTGGACTATTGTAATGCATTACTAGGTGGTTGTCCTGCATCCTCAATAAACAAGCTTCAGTTAATACAAAATGCAGCTGCCAGGGCTCTCACTAGATCCAGAAAATATGATCATATAACCCCAATATTATCATCCCTGCACTGGCTACCTGTTCAGTTTAGAATAAATTACAAAATAATATTACTTACATACAAGGCCTTAAATGGTTTAGCTCCCACATACCTAACCAGTCTTCTGATGCGCTACAATCCACCACGCGCCTTAAGATCACAAAGCTCCGGACTTCTGGTAGTTCCCAGAATTTCAAAATCTACAAAAGGGGGTAGGGCTTTTTCATATTTAGCTCCAAAGCTTTGGAATAGCCTTCCAGACAGTGTTCGGGGAGCAGACACGGTTTCAGTAGACAAAGGCCGACCCTGCGAGGTTCCTGAGTCATCCAGAGAAGGACCAGCTCCAGCTGGATTCAGCTTTATGATGGTTGGAGCTACACATGCTGCTCCTGTGCTTCCAGTGATCCAGACCTCATCTGCCCTCTGCACCTACTGACTCGTCCCTATGCTGAACTGGTCTTCTTTTTTTTTGCAAATATTTTTTATTGAAAAAAGGGAAAACAATACAGTACTTGCATTTACAGAAATCCAATTTACCTTTTCATTTTTCTAAATAAACAAATACATACACACACATAAAAACACTAAACAAAAACACTCAAATAAAAAAATAATAAAAATAAAAAACAAAAAAAAACACCCCCCCCCCTCCCCGCCCCACACGGCTCAAGACAACCACCAAACATATTACATAAATATCAGTAACAGGTATACATTTAATCAGGCAATACCTCTAGACTAGTAAAATAAGAAATAAATGGTTGCCAATTGTGGAAAAATTTGGCTGTACATCCTCTTAACGTATATTTAATTTTTTCAAGTTTTAAAAAATACATGACATCTTTAAGCCACTGGGAGATAGTAGGATATTTAGCAGACTTCCAATGCAACAACAATAAACGTCTTGCTAATAAGGATGTGAAAGCTATGATATCCTTTTGTGTAGAATTAAGTGTAAGTGAGCGATCAGGAATCCCAAATATAGCAATCAGAGGGCAAGGTTGGAGAGTTACCCCAAGAACAGTGGACATAATGGCAAAATAACCTGTCCAGAAACCTTCCAGCTCAGGACACAGAAAAAACATGTGGCTAAGATGACAAGGAGAGCCATGGCATTTATCACATTTGTCTTCCACTTCCGGATACATTTCTGAAAGTCTAGACTTAGAGAAATGTGCCCTGTGTATGACCTTAAATTGAATAAGTCCAAGACGAGCACAAGAGGTGGAAGACCGTACCCTCGCTATAGCCTGTTCCCAGGACTCCTCCCGTATTTGAATTCCTAGTTCCCCTTCCCATGTACACTTAAGCTTAACATTTGAGTGGTTACTAAGAGACAGGATAGTATCATAGAGTTTCGAAATGGTTCCTCTATGATGAGGAATAAATGATAGCATAGTTTCCCACTGCTGTTCTGGAGGTAAAGAGGGGAAATTAGGGAAACGCTTGGCAACAAAATTTCGAATTTGAAAATAGCGAAACAGATGGGTAGTGGGGAGACCATAACGAGATGACAAATTGGCAAAACTATCGAAGACACCATTCACATATAAATATTTAAATTGTTTTATACCCTTGTCACACCACACTGAGAACGACGAGTCCAGGAGTGATGGGGGAAACAAATGGTTATCTTTTAGAGGACCTGAGGAAGATGCCATTACAAATTTAAAGTGCCGTCTCAACTGGAACCAGATCTTGAGTGTGTTAAGAACCACCTGATTATCAGTATACAGAGAGGGTTTTATGGGTAAAGAGGAATAGAGCAGAGCCGGTATAGAAGATCCCTTACAGGATGATAGCTCCAATTTACACCAAGAGGATCCAGAAGATTTTAACCAGTAGCAAAGTTTATGAATGTGAGCAGCCCAGTAGTAAGCTAGAAAATTAGGTAATGCAAGTCCTCCACTAAATCTGCATCTCTGCAGTATAGTTTTACGAACCCTAGGTGGCTTCCCTCCCCAAATGAAAGAACCAATAATTTTGTCCAGTGAGACAAAAAAATGTTTTGGCAAAAATAAGGGAATCGACTGAAATAAAAATAAAAATTTTGGTAAGATATTCATTTTAACAACATTAATCTTACCGATTAATGAAAGGGGGAGATTACCCCATCTTTGAATATCAGATGTGATCCTTAATATAAGGGGAGTAAAATTAGCTGATTTAAGGCCAGATAGAGAACGAGTCACGTTAATCCCCAAGTATTTAAACCCCGATGGACTAAGATGAAAGGGTAGATCGGACTGTTGAAGATGACATGCTGACGTATTAATGGGAAAACACTCACTTTTCCCCAAATTTAATTTATAACCTGAAAATGAGCTGAAATTCTCCAGAATACCTAAAACAGCCGGGATGGAGAGTGCAGGATCAGTTATATATAATAACAAATCATCTGCATACAATGATAATTTATGTTCAATTCCATTACGGAAGATTCCCTTGAATACGGAGGAAGATCTCAATGTGATAGACAGAGGCTCGATGGCGATGGCAAAGAGTAAAGGTGACAAGGGGCAACCTTGACGACATCCGCGACCCAGATCAAAATAATCTGAATAAACATCATTAGTATGTACACTGGCTTTAGGGGACGAATAAAGAAGCCGAATCCAAAAAATAAATTTATCGCCAAATCCGAATTTCTTTAAAACTGCAAACAAGTACTCCCACTCCACTCTATCGAAAGCCTTTTCAGCATCTAAAGAAATGACAAGTTCAGGAAGTTCAGATAGATGCTTTGAGTAAATAACATTAAAGAGTGTACGGGTATTAAAAAACAATTGACGTCCCTTTATAAAACCATTTTGCTCTTCAGATATAATACAAGGAAGCACATCCTCTAGGCGAGATGCAATTACTTTAGCCAACACCTTTGCATCGGCATTAAGCAGAGATAATGGCCTGTAGGAACCACAGGAGGTTGGATCTTTGTCATTTTTGAGAAGGAGCGCTATAGTGGCTTGTGTGAAAGTTGGTGGTAATGAACCCCTTTCCAAGGATTCATTAAACACAGATAAAAGCAATGGTGCCAATTTACCAATAAATGATTTATAAAATTCTATTGGAAACCCATCAGGGCCTGGAGCTTTATTAGACTGCATAGCTGTAATAGCATTTGATACTTCTTCAACGGAAAATGGGGAGTCCAATTGCCCGGCAATATTAGTATCAATAACAGGGTTTGAAAGATTATGGAGAAATTTATTCATTTTAGCTTTGTCCGTAGGAAATTCTGACTTGTATAACGAAGCGTAAAATGTTTTAAAGGTAGAATTAATTTCCAAGGGATCTGTAGTAATAGTGTCATAAGTGTTTTTAATACTAGGAATTAAACGCGAAGTGGCTTGTCGTCGTAGCTGATGTGCCAACAAGCGACTTGCCTTGTCACCATATTCATAATATGAGCCACGACTGCGTAGTAACAAGTGCTCTGCCTCTTTAGTTGACATAAGATTGAATTCTGCTTGCAAATCAAGACGCTGCTTCAGTAATTCTGGAGAAGGGTTCAGTGTATATCATTGATCAAGGTTACTAATCGCAGCTGTAAGTTCTTTAAACCTGGCATTAATCTTTTTATTAGCAAGAACAGAATAAGAAATAATTTGACCTCTCAGGTAGCATTTAAGTGTCTCCCATAGCAGAGAATATGAAACTGAATCATCTTGATTGAAGGACAAGAACTCCTCAATAGAACTTGAAATAAATTCACAAAATTCTTTATCTGCCAGAAGAAGAGAGTTAAATCTCCAAAGTGGTGGGCTACGTTTATAGGTAGAAAGCTGAATATCCAATAGCAGAGGTGAATGATCAGATATTACAATACCAGAATAGTCAGAAGAAGTAACACACAAATCAAGAGCTCTGTCTATAAGAAAGTAATCAATCCTGGAATAAGAATGATGCACCTGGGAGAAAAAAGAAAATTTTTTGATTGAAGGGTTGCGAAATCTCCATGGATCAATAAGATCATTCTGTTTCATAAAATCTGAAAATATTTTAGACATAGATGATGGAGTCAGATTACGAGGATTAGATCGATCCAAGATTGGATCAAAAACACAATTCAGATCTCCACCGAGGATCAGCAAATGAGTGTTCAAGAAGGGGATGTTACTCAGCAGTCTATTAGCGAATTCAGCATCATCAAAATTTGGGGCATATACATTTACCAACAAAACCTTTTTTTGCATTAGTGTACCAGCAACAATGATGTATCTACCATTCTTATCAGCGATAACATTGGTCGAAGAGAATTGAACTTTCTTATTAATGAGAATGGCAACTCCTCTAGCTTTCGAATTAAAGTTTGAGTGAAAGACCTGACCTACCCAAGGGCAATTTAACCTATAATGATCTTTACTGCGAAGGTGAGTCTCCTGTAAAAATGCTATATCAGAATGTAAACGTTTCAAGTGTGTGAAAACCTTAGATCTCTTAACAGGATTGCCCATACCTCTGACATTCCAACTAATGAATCTAAGAGGCATGCCTGACCCAGCATTGCTGGGATCTATATTACCATTAACCATTCAAAAAGAAAAAACAACAACCAAAATGCCAAAGAGCCGAAGCGGGACACCCTCCCCCCCAAAATACCCCTAAACACACACACCCAAAGTCTCCACATAACAAAAACAAAGGAGACAGCAGTGTTCCCCAAAAATAGCATACTATCCACTAAAGTGAATGGACTAACCGGAGCCCAAACAAAAACAGACAAGAGAGAGAGAAAAAACCTCCCACCGACTTCACACTGTATAACAGCGTGCGTGTAACAAACACGTTATATATACATATATATAAAAAACCCTGTACAAAATATTGTTTCCTCAGAAGATGAACATTCTAACAAAACAACGAAAATACGTAAAAATACCAAAAAATAAAATAAAGGAAGTCCTGTGCAAATATATGCAATAAGCCTAGAAAAGATTGTGCTGGACTAATCCGAAGTACAAGAGTATAATATACGATTTAGTCTTAATATATAAAAGTGAAAATAAAAACCGTACAGTAACTAGCGCAACATACTTTAAAAAAATAAAAAAAAAAAAACCCAATGCGCAGGTAGCGTTAAACCTAAAGAAACCGTAAACACCTAGCAGCATTACAGCACCAACCTGAAGGACTATTGAGGCTCAACCCGAAATCAATGTTTTAACATAAACACTGGCTTCCTCCGCTGAAACAAAGTCCTTCTCAACACCCTTATGTGTGATGCGAAGTCGCGCTGGATGAAACAGGCCATACCGAACTCCCTCAATGCCACGCAGCTGCTGCCTGACCGTATTAAATGCAGCCCGAGCACGTGCGATCTTGGCAGTGTAGTCAGGAAAGACTGAGATGGTCTGGTCTCCAACTTTAATCTGCCGGCGTTCTCTAGCGCGTCGTAAAATGTCAACGCAGTCAGTGTGGTAATGAAACCTGCACACGATGGCTCGTGGACGGTCGCCGGGCTTAGGTGCGGGTTGGAGGGTCCTGTGAGAACGATCCAAAAGCGGCTCCTTCTCCAGATTAAATGCTTCCTTTAGCAAGGAGGCCACGGCCGCAGTAGTGCACGTGTTAGGGCCCTCCGGTACTCCCACTATCCTAACATTGTTACGCCGCGTCCTAGACTCCAAGTCTTCACATTTATTCTCCAGCTTGGCTACATTAGCTGTGAGACACTTGATAGTGTTTTTCATCTCCGCTATGTCGTCGGAGCACACAGTAAGCGCGTGCTCCATCTCCCTGACCGTACCTTTTAGCTCGGACACGGTAGCGTCGTTAGCAGCTTTATCTATCGCCAGCTGCGTCTTCACCGCTTGCAAGTCGAACTTAATAGTAGACAAAGCATCACCGATAGTATCCTGAAGTTCTTTTTTAAAAATTTCGGCGATATCTTTCCTCAGTGAGGCCAACAACTCGACTTTAAGAGCGTCAATATCCGGATTAGCCTGGCTCGAGGGGGGCTTTACAGGTGACGACGGCTCACTCGAGGATGTGGTCGCGGTTTGCAAACTAGGCCTCAGGTGTGTTTGAATCGTACTGCGAGTTTTTATATTTTTTGCTGCCATTTTAAACAGTCCCGAATAAACTTTTTAAACTCAACTAACTACAAAATAAAACAAGACTAAAATTATGGCTAAAAAGCGCAAAGGAATAACAATTGTAATCGAAATCGGCGGGAGCTCCCAAACTCACGTCCTACTCCATCAAAGCTCAACCGGAAGTCCCCTGAACTGGTCTTCATGTCAATTTAAATAATTTATGTCATATTGAATTTTCTCCTGCACAACACACAAGATGTTATATCATTTCTATCTGTTATCACCCCGATGAGGATGGGTTCCCTGTTGAGTCTAGTTCCTCTCAAGGTTTCTTCCTAATGCCATCTCAGGGAGTTTTTCCTTGCCATCGTCGCCGTCACCCTTGGCTTGTTCATCAGAGAAATTTCATTCATTCGTCTCATTATTATTATTATCTGCACATTTTTCTCACACATCCACACTTCCAATTATTTAGTTTTTTATAATTATTATTATTATTATTATTATTTTATTTATTTATTTATTTATTTATTTTTTCTGTAAAATTTCATTCAATCGTCTCATTATTATCTGCACATTTTTCTCACACTTCCAATTATTTTCTTTTCTATAATTATTATTATTATTTTATTTTATTTTATTTTTTAAATTTATTTATTATTATTATTATTTTTATTTTTTATTTTTTTTTGTTAAATTTCTTTAATTTTTGTGAAGCTGCTTTGAGACAATGACCATTGTTAAAAGCGCTATATAAATGAAATTTAATTTAATTTAATTTAATTATAATAACACTAACTAATATTTGCTTAAACAAAAGAAATAAACTTAATAACATGTATAACATAAAAACACGACTCACATCCTTTTGACGTTTCAGTTACAAATTGAAACAATATTTTTAAAGAATTATTCATACAAATGCAGCTCAAATATTTAACACTCAGCAATCAAAGGCTTTCAGAATAAAATTTTCCTTATATTACCTTCAAAATGAAACATTAACAGATCATCATCATTATAAACACCACACACACACACACACACACAGTTTGTTTCAGTAGAGCTAGGATAACTTAAACATTATGTTAGCATGGTACTAATTTATTTATTAATTAATTAATTTATTTATAAAGACCACAATAGTGTTACTAACTACTACTACCACACACACACACAGACACGCACACACACACACACCGCACGCACACACACACACACACACACACACACAAACACCGCACGCACACACACACACACACACACACACCCACACACAAAGATAACACTAAGTCTTACAGTATTGGACAGTGTGCTGCATCTTCTCCCAGACTCTGAACTTCAGGTTGTCCAGATGTTTGGCCACATGGATCAGTGCTCCTGAAAGCTCCTCTGGATGCTGCAGTGTGCTCTGGGCTCTGCAAGAACATTCAGGAGTCAGTGTTGCTGTGGGTTTGGATTCAGAAACACAGAGAACGAGAGAGACAGGAAGCACATCACTCACCTTCTCACTGTGGTCTTGTAGTTCTGTAACACAACAAAGCAAACATCAGTGGATATGATTTACATTTTTACACTGAAATGTGACGTTTCTGATGATGGACAGAAGTTTGACTTTCTCACAGTATAAATACTGACTAAATGATCCTCACTTGTAAGAACGAGACGTCTTCACCTCTCATCTCCTCTTCTGTGGCTCTGATTGTGTCTGAAAGAGATGATATGTCTCTGCTCAGCTTCTCAATCTTCTCCTTCATCATCTGACTCTTCTGCTCCTCTTCCTCTCTCAGTGCAGTGATCCTGGCTGCCTCTTCATCTCGTAGAAACTGGTGAAGCTTCTCAAACTCCTCCTTAATCTGACGCTCTGTGTGTCGGGCCTGAATCTGCAGTCAAGAGGAAATTAAATGAAATATAACTGATTATACAATGATGCAGACTATAATTATAATATTAAAACCATCTTATTGATTCTAACCTTTATATGTTCTGCAGTCTGACTCCAGTTCAGTTTACAGTCGTTAAAGATCTCCAGTTTCTCCTGTAGGGGCTTCAGTGCAGTTTTCAGCTCCTCCTGAAACAAATCAACACACTGCATGGAGACTCTGTGTTTCAGCTCTTATTTTACATCATTAACTCAGATCACTGACAGGATTTAACTCTACAGTGCTTAATGTTAGTTTAAAAGTAATGTAACTGTAATACTGTAGTTATGTTCTCTTTCATAAACACTCTGATGGCCTTTTAAACTTCAGATAGAATTTATAAAAACTTTAGACATATATGATGTTGGTTGTTTCTACAGGTGACACTTATAATAATATAATAAAATATTAGACTAACATATTTGGTAGTTATCATATGAATAAACTAATTAAAAAGCAATTATGTCATTTAATTATCACACCTTATTTTTGACTTTGACACTGTAGATAATTTATGGAGAATAAAGGTTATTCCTCATTTATTTGTCCTGTGATCCATAACCTCACAGGTATATAATATTTACCTTACAGTCTGTTACTGCCTCGTCAATGGGGCGGAGTTTATGGTTGGTGTGTTTTATTGAAGTCTGACACACCACACACACCGGCTGTTGATGGTCCAGACAGAAGAGTCTGAGTTTCTCACTGTGCAGACTGCAGACTGTTTCAGACGCTGATGAAGATCTCTGACTTCTCTCCTGTAAGAAAGTCTCACACAGGTTCTTTAACACCAGGCTTATGGGAGGTTCATCCATAGACGACTTCCTCCTACAAACAGGACATTCTCTGGATCCTTTGGTCTCCCAGAACTTCTGCAAACACACTTTACACACACTGTGACTGCAGTGTAGAACAACAGGATCCTTGAAGATTTCACAGCACACAGGACAGGAGAAATCCTCCTCTGAAAACTTAGAAGCCATTTTATTTAGCTGCTGTTCTTCTCTCCAGTCCAAATGCTCAGAGTTTCACTTTCACTTTGGTAAAAAGTAATCACACCCTGATTTTAGGTGTGTTTCAGGATAAAAACACGACTTTGTAGGTTCAGTTAATAATCACTTCCTTTTACAGAGTTAAAAATGAGGCAAGAAATAAACTGAGAATAAAACTAACCTCACCAGAGCAGAACACTGCAGGCTGTTTATGAAGGACTGCAGGCGTCTCAGACTCGACACTTCCTCAATAGGAGGAGTTTTAGAGACTATTTATAGATCTTACAACAAGAAATAGGAGAATCACAGTTAACGCCAACCAAGTTACAACAGAATTCTATGAGAGAAATAAACAAATCATAGGGTGTAAATAGTTATTAACAGCAATGAATATCAATAAATAGAAGAATAATTGACCAGGAACAAATAAATTAACAAACCAACAAGATAATAATGTTAGACCTTAATGCCTCTCATGACCAGTTATCAGAGGTGGGCAGTAACGAGTTACATTTACTGGAGTAGATTTGTAAAGAAGAAACGCTACTCTTACTCCGCTACAATCGGCTCCACTCGACCCGTTACTTTTCTAACCGTTTATTCTACACATGCAGCCGGTGGATCTACTGTATTCAATTCAATTCAGTTTTATTTGTATAGGGCTTTTAACATGTGAGTGTGTGTGAATCAGAATGATCAGATCGTCCCTGATGAACGAGTCGAGTGTGACGGTGCTGAGGGAAAAACTCCCTGAGATGGTGATAGGAAGAAACCTTGAGAGGAACCAGACTGAACAGGGAACCCATCCTCATCTCGGTGATAACGGATAACAGGGATTGATCTCAACTCATACTGTGTGTTAGGAGGCTGGAAGTTCAGTATAACAGAAGATGTGGAGAAGTTAAATCACATTAATGTAATAAAACATAAAGAAAAAGAAATACATCCCAGATGTAGTTGTTATTAATGGCAATAAACTGTTCCAATATATTTGCTCTACCAATACAAGAATTCACTTTACAGTCAGTTTTAAATGCACACAAGTGTTATTTTATTGCATAATCCATCACATGCCCCATTGTGTTTTAGCTAAAGCTCCTAATCCGGTCTGCGTAACAACCTAAAGGAGATTTCTAGGTGAGGAATAAACTAGTCTGCTGACAACAATCTCACACGTACTGTACACTTGTTCAAATTCAAATGTTATTTTGTAACGCTTGGATTTTATTAACCGCTTGGTTACAAGAAAACGGATTCGGGAATCAAAATATGGGCTGTTTAACACTACTTCCGGTATTGCGTAACCGCGGCCGGACAAAATTCACCCACGTTCTCCAGGCGTCTGAGGAGAACATCCGTACCAGCGCTTTAAATTCGCCACACTTGCATCATTTAAAAGTAGACACTTTAAGCTTTCTATAGATATATTTCTCATTTCTCATTTCAGTTAATTTTAGTGACGTGTTTCAAAAAGATTTTCACGGAGACTGAGGTTTCATATATGTGCATATATCCTCATATACTGTATGTGGGCAATTAGGATACCAATTTCATGTGTTCGCACATAAGTTTTTTGCATTTTTTTTTTGTTAGTTCTTAGTTATTGCCTTGATAATAGAAAATATGAGCTAGGCATCATGTATGACAGTTGCCAAAGTGAGATATGAGCTAAAATGACCAGATCCTGCGAAAGGAGACATATCTTGTATGTACATATAGGGCTTATATGTGAATAGAAAGAAACAATACAGGAGACCTATATGGCCTGTATATGCACATATATGCACCTCAATGTTGCCTACATGTGGCATATATACGCATATATGCAGCATATATATTATCATACATATGCATATAGGTTTCATATATGCGCATATGTCCTCATATAGGTGCGGTTATATGTGCATATACAGTATACTGCATATAGGTTTCATATATGCGCATATATCCTCATATAGGTTCTTTCCATGTGGGTGGAAATGGTATTTCAACATCTCAGAGATCACAACTTGAAGCTCTAACCCTCTAAGTGTAGGTTTTTGTGTAGATCAGTAAAGTTTTTGGGGCACATTATATCGAAGGAGGGTGTAGCTAGTGACCCTATGAAGGTGGAGGCTATTGTGAATGTGTCTGAGAGAGATTTAATGGAAGCTAATGGTCTTAACCCATCAGTGTGGAAAATCAGATCATTCCTAGGCATGGTTATATACTGCCAACATTTCATTGAAAATTGCTCCATGATTGCAAAGCCTCTCTTTCAATTGTTGACTGGTCAGAAGAAACCTAGAAGAGGGAAGGGTGTGGGAAAAAGGCCAGGAGCTGTGAGGAAACTCACGCCTGATGATTGGACGGACGAATGTAGAGAGGCTTTTGAGGATCTCAAGACTGCTCTAATAAATCAGGTCTTACTTGCTCACCCTGACTTTTCTAAACCGTTTATTTTGTCAGTTGATGCTTCGAGGAGTGGACTAGGGGCTGTGCTTTCACAAGTTCAGGAGGGCCATACGGTTGCGAGGCCAATCGTCTTTGCTAAAAAGTCACTTAATCATGCTCAATCTAAGTATCCAGCCCATAGGCTCAAATTTTTAGCAATGAAATGGGCAATTTGCGATAAATTTTGCCATTGGCTGTGTGGGCACAGGTTTACAGTTTGGACGGATAACAACCCACTCAAGTACATCTTGACCAAACCGAGGCTTGATGCCTGTGAACAGAGATGGGTTGCAAAACTAGCCCTTTTCGAATTTGACATACAATACATACCTGGATCAAAAAAACGTTTTAGCCGATGCTTTGAGCCGGGAGCCTTTTGCTACTTCCAGGATCCTACACAGGTTGACCAGAACACCATATGACATCCTACAGCACGAGGCGGAGACGCTTGGGGTTGAGCAGGTGCAGGGGATGTTCCATTTGTCTTGTGAACATTCTGTACAAAAGGAGAGGTTGTTGAGGACATTTCTGGGTCACCAAATTGTCATGAAGCAACTGACCAGGTTCAATGTCTTGTTGGGCGTAAAGTGTCTCGTGAGGAGATGTCAGCAGTGCTCTGTTCTCATCGTCACTTGGAGAAAGGTGCTACAGCTATAGCAGTTGCATATGTTCAGCATTTAAGGGGGATGGAGGATGAGGCACAGTTCCCACTCAATAAATTTACCCATGATGAGTTGCTTGACAGACAATGTCAGGATCTAGTAATTAGTAGGGTGAGGTTCTTTGTCGAGCGAGGTAGACGTCCTTCTAGGAGAGAAAAGGTTTACGAGTCAAAAGAAACTGTAAGAACACTCAGGCGTTGGGGAAAATTTACGTTGAGGTTGGGAATACTTTACCGGGTGTCTAAGAATCCAGTGACGAAAAAGAAATCTTACCAATATGTAGTGCCAGCTGCTTTAAGAGGCTTGGTCCTGAAAGGGGTGGATGATGATGCTGGTCATCAGGGCCAGCACCGCACTCTTTGGCTAGCAAGGCAGAGATTTTACTGGAATTCTATGGAGAAAGACACAAAACGGTATGTGTCGCAATGCAAGAGATGTGTGTTGAGTAAGACTCCTGAGCCGGAGGCTAGAGCGCCCCTTGTGTCGATAAGTACAACTGCACCATTGGAATTGGTTTGCATCGATTTTTGGGCAGCTGAGGATGTCAATAACAAGTCAGTTGATGTGTTGGTAATAACTGACCATTTCACGAAACTTGCATGTGCGTACGTTTGTCCAAATCAAACTGCAAAGTGTGTTGCCCGTGTTCTGTGGAATAATTTCTTTTGTATATACGGATTCCCAGCATGAATCCATTTAGACAAGGCGCAAACTTTGAGAGTTCTCTGATTGCAGAAATGCTGGAATTGTCAGGTGTCTCCAAATCCCATACAACACCCTATCACCCTATGGGTAACGGTCAAACTGAGAGGTTTAACCGTACCCTTGGTAACATGTTAAGGTCCTTGCCTCCGAGATCCAAAGCTAATTGGCCTCAAATGCTAAACACACTGACCTTCTCATACAACTGTACCAGGCATGAGACTACTGGCTACCATCCATTCTTTTTGATGTTTGGTCGAACCCCGAGATTACCAGTGGATGTTTTGTTTGAGAGCGTAATTTTGGATGAGGGGATTGTTGATGTGAGTAAATATGTCCAGTCTTTGGGGAGGGATTTAAGGGAGGCGATGTCACTTGCACAACTAAATGCACGTCAGCAGCAACACAAACAGGCTGAACATTATAATCGCAAGTGTAAGGGTCATTCACTAGAGTTGGGTGATAGAGTCCTCCTTGCAAACAAAGGGGAAAAAGGGAAAAGAAAATTGCCAGATCGTTGGGAAAGCACAGTGTACATTGTGGTGGGTAAGAACTGTTTGTTGAACACATACAAGATTCGCCACCCTGTGGATGGTCGTGTAAAAACTGTGCATTGGAATCTGCTAATGCCTGTGAACTTTTTGCCCTTGCCTGCTTGGGAGGATTCAATTAATATGGACTGTGACTTGAGCTCGAACTGTGATTCATCAGGTGCTGAACATCAGCTAAGTGATACTGTAGACAGAACTTCTCAATGGATTGCCGATTTAGACGTAGTCGCAGGGATTGATAATGGGGAATTGGAAGATGGTGTAATTCAGAGTGATGAACGTGAGATTCGTGATCACGAAGTCAGCCACCAGTCTGAACAGATTGGAGGGCCAGAGTGTCAGGACAATTCTGAAAGAATGTCCAATCTTCCAGCGTCCTTGAATGTTGCATCAAATGATGGGACATCATTGATATCAGATGTTCAGAATGAGGACTCTGTATCCCAAACTGTCACGCCTGTTGTTGATCATGGTTGTGACGCTTCAGCAATAGTGAGCAACATACCTGTGAATTCATCTCAAAACACTACGGATTCTCATCACTATGTAAGGGGGTCTGGTGAACAGCAGATAACACGGACAAGATTTGGTAGATTGATCAGACCTGTAAGTAGATTGATACAGTCAATGTCAACTCAAAAAGTTTTTCCCGTTCTGGAGGTTTGAACTTTTTTTTTTCTTTTCTTTTTTTTTCTTCTTTGGCTTGTTACTGTTATTTTAGGTGTATGTAAGTGACTGTATACCCTGTTCATTTGACTTGGATTGCTTAAGAACATAAGCATAGAGATTGACTGTTGGTGTATGACATTATTGAAACTGTGTATACGGCATGGTTTTTCGAATGATGGATTGGGGATTAGCTATCCTTGGTTCACCTGAATCTCTGTTGAGGTAGCTTTGAGGCTGTATAACCTAATGTGGTTTATGTGGAATGACAACGCTGATGTGTCTGAATGTTGGCTTATCCAATAATCTAGTGTAAAACTGTGGGGGTAAATGTGGCAAGTGTAATGTTGTTACACTAGATTATTGAAATTACTGTTCATTAATGGTACAAATGCAGAAGACTTTTATTTTGAAATTTATATCGGGAGAAGTTGAACGGTGATAAATGGTCATGTGATCACAGTAATATTTTTTTTTTGTTCCCTTAAGTCTGTATAATTAGTTTTTCATGTTATTGTTTTTGTTTTCTCTTTGGAATGAGACTGTTAATTCTGAATATAAAAAGGAAGCAGCATTCAATTAAGTCACCTGGTGTGTGAGAGCAAGGGTAGAGCTGATGTAATTTCCGGGCGCCCTCTCTAGTTCGCGGAATGTCAGTGTACGTTTTTACCAGCTCCCCAAAGAAAATAAAAAGTGTTAAAAATATGTTAAATTATTTAATGTTTATGGATTCCCTGCCTCAAATGTACTTGTTTATGAACATTTTTATATTAAGAGATTAGGAATCCAAGTTATAAAAATGTACTTAATTGAAGCATTACGTCATGCAGTGGCTGCTGCTACATGTGCTGATTGCACATTTATATGATTGTATAAAGTTAAACCCGTCTACCTTTAATGATTCCTGCAAGGCTTGAATGTATTTTTTTGTAATAATGTGAAATGTGACAGTATGCAATGGTTGACAGGCACGACTAGACTAGACATTTTCCAGTCGCTGTCTGATGGTGTCTGTTATATTTTGATGCAGCTTGATGCAGAAGCTGAAAATAAACCACGTGACAACCGCATCATAGTGTGGGATCTTTTCATTTTTCAACAAACACACCGCAGAAGGAAAACCACTACACAAGAAAGCCCAACAACGTCTCTTCTTTCTGAGAAGACTGAGGAAGGCCCAGCTTCCACCACCGATCCTTACCACCTTCTATAGAGGAACTATCGACAGCATCCTGAGCGGCTGCATCACTGTCTGGTTTGGGAATTGTGCCATATCGGACTGCAAGACCCTACAGCGGATAGTGAGAACAGCAGAGAAGATCATCGGGGTCTCTCTCCCCTCCATTGAAGACATTTACACCACACGCTGCATCCGTAAAGCCACAAGCATTGTGGCTGATCAGACACGCCCCTCTCACACACACTTCACACTCCTGCCATCTGGCAAAAGGTACCGAAGCATTCGGGCCTCACATCCAGACTGTGCAACAGCTTTTTTCCACAAGCCATCCGTCTCCTCAACAAAAAAGGACTGGACTGATACACACACACACAACACACACAACACACTCAGCTTAACTCAACTACTTCAATATATTGGGACTGGACTGACAAATCAACACAAGCGCAGACACACTGACCTACACCACCAAACTATCGTACACACCAACCTGTAAATGCTTCACTGTTTATCTCTTTTGCACAATAATCATTACTGGACTACTTTTTGCACTAATTCCTCAATTCTTGCTGCTATGTTAAGGAATGTTTACAGTTTTTCACGACCTCAACACCATAGTATTCTGTTATGTTATGTCGTGTTCGCTGCACTGTCACTTTGTTGTTGCTCTTGTTTGCACATGTCTTACTTAGCTAGTTAGTTTCTGTTAATTTATGTTGTAATTTATGTTAGGTCTATCTGTCTTGTCTCTGCTAGCCAGCTAACTAGGCCTCTTTAGTTAGCTAGTTTAGTGTTTCTGTTAATTTATGTTGTAAATTTATGTTGCATGTTGCACCTTGGTCCTGGAGGAACGTTGTTTCGTTTCACTGTGTACTAGCTGTATATGGTTGAAATGACAATAAAAGCCTTTGAACTTTGAACTACATGGACGTCGGTTTATTGGTGGGGTTGCTTTATTGAAGGTGTTTGATTGTAATTGTTTAGGGAAAAACTGTAAAATGAAAGCATTTTGCTAATAAATGTCTAGTGCTGTTAGTTTTAGTGTTAAATCTAAATTTAGGAAAAATCAGTACAATAATGGTGTTTCTCTGCAAAAGGATAAATAAAAATTTCAGTAAAATTTTATGTTTTTGCAGATAATATGAATTAGAGTGTTTTACCTTGATTTTAAGTTTTTTTGTTGTTTTTTACAGTGTAATTATATAAATTATAAACTATTGTAAATAGCCTGAAATTATAACTAATGTAAATAGTTTTTTTCCCTAAACTATTTACAAGGGGTGTTCTAGTCAAACAGGGCTTTGTCATGATTTCTCTCTACAGACAGTCATTCACAAACACCACGTGTACATTACGTACATTAGTGAATGAGGAGATTATATAAAGAAATAAAGGGAGTTTTTATTCTTATAACTGAGAGTAAAACAGTCCCAGTTTGACTTGAACACCCCTCGTATATTTTCTGTATGTTTCCAATTATGAAAGATAAACAAACTGATTTCATTGCACTTATATATATATATATAATTTATTATACCCTGTCCAGGGTGTACCCCGCCTAGTGCCCGAAGTCTCCTGGGATAGGCTCCAGGTCCCCCGCGACCCTGAACACAGGATTAAGCGGTATAGAAAATGAATGAATGAATGAATGAATAATTTATTATTATTTTTTTATTATTAATTGTCACATCAAATGATCACGTAATGCAGGATTAACATACAAATCCTTCTAATCTTAAAGAAGGTGGAGGGAAACTTACAGCTTGAAATCTCCTCCACTGCACAGTTTCACACACAACACACACAGCCAGTTAAACATCTCACCCAAGATTAACAGCACAGCACTAACAAGTACAAATACAGTAAAGACATCAACTTTTAACGTCTGTTTATTATTAATTTGAAAACATCAAAATTAAATAATCAATTTCAGACTTAAATTGAGCAGCACGGTGGTGTAGTGGTGTAGCACCGTCGCCCTGCACCTCCAGGGTCCGGGTTCGATTCCCGTCTCTGTGTGTATGAGTTTGCATGTTCTCCCCGTGCTTGGTGGGTTTCCTCCGGGTTCTCCGGTTTCCTCCCACAGTCCAAAGATATGCAGATTAGGCTAATTGGCGTTCTCAAAATTGCCCGTAATGAGTGTGTGTGTGTGTGTGTGCCCTGCAATAGATTGGCACCCTGTCCAGGTCCCCACGACCCTGAATACAGGATAAACTTGTACATCAAAACAGACTTATGATTTTAATTTCATTCTGTGGTTTATTTGGTTTTGAAGCCCTGAACTGAACATTGAGAGGAAAAATGTTCTGTAGTTATTAAAACTTAATATCACAGTATTTATATTTAATATCTCTTTATTTCTACACAGTAGGTCATTATTTTACCCCAAAATACATTTAATTTTAATTTAATAACTTGAAACTCTTTTCATAATGAACTATTCAGTGTTTTTAAACAAACTTTAATAAAGAATATGAATCTTTAATGTGCAGTATTTCATTAATGAACTCTAACTGATCTGATTGACACTTACAGAGCACTGAAGTGGGAGGAGCTTTACAGGAGATTCTTTATCATAAACACCTAGGTATGGCAGTAATGTGTCAGTAAATGTGTGTGTGAAAGTGTGTATGTGTGTGTTAGTGAGAGGGTCGGAGAATGACAGTTTTCCTCCGTCCCAGTCCAGCTTCACTCTGATCCTCTGGAGTTTCTGTGACACTGAGAGGCGAATGCGTGTGTGTGGTGTAGAACATCTGTAATATTCACCATAATAATACACCACATACCAGATTCCACTTCTGGAGAATACACCTCCCTTCCTCTGAGCAGATTCTGTCATCACACCCACATACCAACATGTACAGTCTCCAACTTCAACATCCCAGCAGTGAGTCCCTGAGTTAAAGCCCTCAGAGCCCAGAATACACGAATATTCATCAAATCTCTCTGGATTATCAGGAAGTTTCTGTTCCTCATCACTGAGTCTCACACGGGTCAGATCATCAGATACACTGAGTTTAGGATGAGCAGTGTTGGGGTCCAGAGTTACAGGTGCTGAAAACACACACACACACACACACACACACACACACACACACACACACACACACACACACACACACACACACACACGACTAGCTAAGCTAATTTAAACATTATGTTATGATAATATTGGCTAAAATGTTCCTAAATATTAACAAATAAAAAAACTTAATAACGTATATAACTTAACATCATGCCTCATGCCCTTTGATGTTTTAGTTACAAATTTAAACAATATTTAAAAAATTTTTAATGCATCTCAATTATTGAACAATCTGACAGCAATCAAAGTCTTTCAAAAATAAAAGTTCTGTTACATTACATTCAAAATACAAAGTGAACAGATCATCATCATCATCATCACCAACAACAACAACAACACACACAAAGATAAAACTAAGTCTTACAGTATTGGGCAGTGTGCTGCATCTTCTCCCAGACTCTGAACTTCAGGTTGTCCAGATGTTTGGCCACATGGATCAGTGCTCCTGAAAGCTCCTCTGGATGCTGCAGTGTGCTCTGGGCTCTGCAAGAACATTCAGGAGTCAGTGTTGCTGTGGGTTTGGATTCAGAAACACAGAGAACGAGAGAGACAGGAAGCACATCACTCACCTTCTCACTGTGGTCTTGTAGTTCTGTAACACAACAAAGCAAACATCAGTGGATATGATTTACATTTTTACACTGAAATGTGACGTTTCTGATGATGGACAGAAGTTTGACTTTCTCACAGTATAAATACTGACTAAATGATCCTCACTTGTAAGAACGAGACGTCTTCAGCTCTCATCTCCTCTTCTGTGGCTCTGATTGTGTCTGAAAGAGATGATATGTCTCTGCTCAGCTTCTCAATCTTCTCCTTCATCATCTGACTCTTCTGCTCCTCTTCCTCTCTCAGTGCAGTGATCCTGGCTGCCTCTTCATCTCGTAGAAACTGGTGAAGCTTCTCAAACTCCTCCTTAATCTGACGCTCTGTGTGTCGGGCCTGAATCTGCAGTCAAGAGGAAATTAAATGAAATATAACTGATTATACAATGATGCAGAATATAATTCTAATATTAAAACCATCTTATTGATTCTAACCTTTATATGTTCTGCAGTCTGACTCCAGTTCAGTTTACAGTCGTTAAAGATCTCCAGTTTCTCCTGTAGGGGCTTCAGTGCAGTTTTCAGCTCCTCCTGAAACAAATCAACACACTGCATGGAGACTCTGTGTTTCAGCTCTTATTTTACATCATTAACTCAGATCACTGACAGGATTTAACTCTACAGTATTTAATGTGAGTTTAAAAGTAATGTAACTGTAATACTGTAGTTATGTTGTCTTTCATAAACACTCTGATGGCCTTTTAAACTTCAGATAGAATTTATAAAACCTTTAGACATATATGATGTTGGTTGTTTCTACAGGTGACACTTAAATAATATAATAAAATATTAGACTAACATATTTGGTAGTTATCATGTGAATAAACTAATTAAAAAGCAGTTCTGTAATTTAATTATCACACCTTATTTTTGACTTTGACACTGTAGATAATTTAGGCAGAATAAAGGTTATTCCTCATTTATTTGTCCTGTGATCCATAACCTCACATGTATATAATATTTACCTTACAGTCTGTTACTTCCTCGTCAATGGGGCGGAATTTATGGTTGGTGTGTTTTATTGAAGTCTGACACACCCAACACACCGGCTGTTGATCGTCCAGACAGAAGAGTTTGAGTTTCTCACTGTGCAGACTGCAGACTGTTTCAGACACTGATGAAGATCTCTGACTTCTCTCCTGTAAGAAAGTCTCACACAGGTTCTTTAACACCAGGTTTAGGGGAGGGTTCTCCATAGACGACTTCCTCCTACAAACAGGACATTCTCTGGATCCTTTGGCCTCCCAGAACTTCTGCAAACAAACTTCACACAAACTGTGACTGCAGTGTAGAACAACAGGATCCTTGAAGATTTCACAGCACACAGGACAGGAGAAATCCTCCTCTGAAAACTTAGAAGCCATTTTATTTAGCTGCTGTTGTTCTCTCCAGTCCAAATGCTCAAATGCTTTGTAGGTTCAGTTAATAATCACTTCCTTTTACAGAGTTAAAAATGAGGCAAGAAATAAACTGAGAATAAAACTAACGTCACCAGAGCAGAACACTGCAGGCTGTTTATAGACTGCAGTCGTCTCAGACTCGACACTTCCTTAATAGGAGGAGGTTTAGAGACTATTTATAGATCTTACAACAAGAAATAGGAGAATCACAGTTAACGCCAACCAAGTTACAACAGAATTCTATGAGAGAAATAAACAAATCGTAGGGTGTAAATAGTTATTAAGAGCAATGAATATCAATAAATAGAAGAATAATTGACCAGGAACAAATAAATTAACAAACCAACAAGATAATAATGTTAGACCTTAATGCCTCTCATGACCAGTTATCAAATTCAAATTCAAAATTCTAATTCAAATTCAAATTTTATTGGTCACATACACAATCATACACAGTATAATATGCAGTGAAATGCTTATACGACCGCCAGTGACCTTAAAAAAGAAAATAAAAGCTTGTACGTAAAATAAATAATCAATAAAAAGGAAATACTGAAGAAATAATTTTAACTAGTAGAATTAACTGTGCAATAAGGGCATAATAAAATATTGCAAAAATATAGAATATAGGGTAGGGTATATATGTATATAGAATTAAAGTGTCGGTGGTTGTGCAAATATGCATGAAGGTGACATGTGCAATTGTCCAGATGTATGAGTATTTAGTGCAAGTGTGTATGAATGTGTCCATGATTGTCCAGTCAGTGTTGTGAGCTTAAAAGGTGTTATTAGTCCTGTATGGAGGTGTGATTGTGATTGAGAGACCTTATCGCCTGCGGGAAGAAGCTCCTCCTCAGTCTCTCTGTGTTGGCCTTTAGGGAGCGGAATCTCTTCCCAGACCGCAACAAAGAGAACAGTCCATTACTGGGGTGACTGAGGTCCTTCATGATCTTCCTGGCCTTAGTCCAGCACCGCTTGCTGTAGATGGAGTGCAGGTCAGGGAGCTCAGTGCGGATGATGCGCTCGGCTGATCGCACCACCCTCTGTAGAGCTCGTCTGTCCTGCATGGTGCTGTTCCCGAACCAGGTCGAGATGTTTCCCGTCAGGATGCTCTCAATGGTGCAGGAGTAAAAGTTCCTGAGCACCTTGGAGGGCAGTCTAAAGTCTCTCAAGCGTCTGAGGTGGTAGAGACGCTGCCGGGCTTTTTTCACCACGGTGTTGATGTGACAGGACCATGATAGGTCCTGCGTGATGTGAACACCGAGGTATCTGAAGCTGTCCACTCTCTCCACTGGGCTCCTGTTGATTACGGGGGTCTGGTAGTTCCTCTCCTGCTTTGTACTAAAGTCCACTATCAGCTCCTTTGTCTTACTGACGTTCAGGAGGAGATTGTTCCTCTGGCACCAGTTCTCCAGATTTCCAATCTCCTCTAGGTAGTCCGACTCATCATTGTTGGTGATCAGTCCGACCACGACGGTGTCGTCAGCAAACTTGATGATGGAGGTGGAGTTGGTAGTGGCCACGCAGTCGTGGGTGTACAAAGAGTACAGCAGGGGGCTCAGAACACAACCCTGGGGGGCTCCAGTGCTGAGAGTGAGTGTGGCTGAGACATGCCTGCCCATCCTTACTGCCTGTGGTCTGCCAGTCAGAAAATTGGAGATCCACTGACATATAGATGAGCTCAGTCCCAGGTGCTCCAGCTTGGTGGTGAGTGTGGAGGGAATTATGGTGTTAAAAGCAGAGCTGTAGTCGATGAAGAGCATTTTAACATAATTCCCTTTCCTAGAGTCCAGGTGAGTGAGTGATGTGTGGAGGAGATGAGAGATTGCATCGTCTGTGGAGCGGTTCTGACGGTATGCAAACTGTAGTGGGTCCAGTGTGTCGGGTAGTGAAGAAATGATGAAGTCTCTGATAAGGCGTTCAAAGCACTTCATCACTACTGAGGTGAGGGCTACAGGGCGATAGTCATTGAGGGAAGCAGGATCGGGTTTCTTCAGGACAGGAACAATGATGGACTCTTTGAAGCATGTGGGGATCACCGACTGAGATAAAGAGATGTTGAATATCTCAGTGAACACAGGTGCTAGCTGGTCTGCGCAGGCTCTGAGAATACGACCTGAGATGCCATCTGGTCCTGCTGCTTTCCTGGTGTTCACTCTCTTGAAGGCTCTCCTCACGTCGTGCTCGGAGATGATGAGCGCGTTCCCGGTGCTGGCTGTGTCTTCCTGTCTGCAGCCGTTTGCGCCACTAGCATTAGCGCCGTTAGCATTAGCGCCGTTAGCATTAGCATCGCTAGCGTCTTTAGCTGCAGCCTCGAAGCGAGCATAGAAGATGTTGAGCTCGTCTGCCAGAGTCGCGTCCGCGTTCGTCATACCGGATGTTGGTGCTTTATAATCCGTTATTGTTCTCAGTCCCTGCCTGACCGGTACCCGGCGATACAGCATGCCCTGGTGACGTTCGAAGGTGACCCTCTGATCTGGTGTGCTCCTTGGATGGTCATTGGAGAGCAGCTTTAGAATAGTAGGGTCCTTCTGTTGGGCTTTGACGATCTCGCACAGGCCGCTTGGGAAGTCGGAGGCCTCTTTAGTGGACATGGTGGGCAGACGTGGGGTGTCAGCTCCCTTCCGTGGCTGGGGTGCTCGGGGTATGGCATCTGGATCCGGATTAAAGCGGTCTTCGCGATCTTTCTCTCCCCTAGAGCCTCTCTCCACCTGTTTTTCGACGGTGCTCGCCGCTCCTCTTAAAGCCACTCTCGTGTTGTTGGTCTCCCGGGTTCGCCCCACTAATTTTTCCTCGGAGTTATCAGGGTTCCCCATGAGACAGAAGGCGGGGTGGTCATCGGCGAAGTCTCCTTGGCGTGGCCCTGGCTGCTGTACCGGAGACCTCAGGTTGTCTTCCTCTTCGTCGAGGTCGTCATCCAGTATAAACGCCGCCGTGAAAGCCTGTTTAAAAGACTGCCAGTCCTTCACCTTGCCCTTCTCCGCCTTCCACCAACTCAGCGCAGGCCCTTGTAGAACCGAGCCGAGGGTTCCCAGCAGCTCTGGTCGGGTGAGGGGTCTGATCTCCATGTACTTCTCCGCTTTCTCGATGAAGTTCCTCACCTCAGCTGTCTCTGATGCGTCGCAGAAGGTTGGAAACTCCACGCAGATAGATGGTCGAGCATGAAGAGAAGAAGAAGAAGAAAGTGGGGAGGAGAGCAGAGCCGAGGAGTGAGCGGGAACACCAGTAGGAACGTCATAGCTGGCATGCGTGCTTGGTGGCTTTACCTTGGCCGTAGCTGTAGTGGTTGAAATGCTGGGCAGATGTTGTGCTGGAGCTGGAGGGGATGCAGGGGTGCAGGCCTGTAACCTGTGGGTGGTGGGCGTACCAGTGAGACGCAGTCTCTTCATCCGGTTTTCCCAGATGACGTCACGCCGTAGAAAACAGTCAACGATGGCTCTCTCCATTTTTTCGAGAGCCTCCTGGCAGTAGCGCTGCAGCCCTTCCAGGCTCGTGTCCACTGCGTCACAAAGACTGATTTCATGGTTGAGACTGCTGTCTGTGGATTGTCAGAGTTTAATATACTCTGTTTAACTGAAACATGGGTTAAACAAGATGAGTATGTAGCTCTAAATGAAGCTAGTCCTCCTGGATACAGCTACATACACCAGCCTCGGTTAACTGGTAGAGGAGGAGGCGTCGCAGTTATTCATAATGATAATCTGTTTATCGTACAAAAACACGGACACAAATTTGAAATTCTCTATAGTAACATAAGTGTATTTAAGTATATTAAATCAGCTCAGTCGATTCCACTAATTATAATTTACAGACCTCCAGGGCCGTATTCTGAATTTCTTAGTGAATTTGTGGATTTCATCTCAGACCTGGTCGTTTCTGTAGACAAAGTGTTAATTGCTGGAGATTTTAACATTCATTTTGAGAATCCAGAAGACCCTCTGAGAACAGCATTTATATCCATACTGGACTCCGTAGGCGTAAATCAGTGTATAGTATGACCCGCTCATAAAGCAGGTCACACTTTAGATTTAGTAATATTCTTCGGATTAATTATAAGAAATGTATTCACAATTCCACTGTCTGAAATTATCTCAGATCACTATCTTGTCTCCATTCAAATGTGTCACAGTGATAATGTACGCACAGCACCGCGCTACAGTATTAAACGTACATTCACATCAACTACCACACAGAGTTTTATCAGTAATCTCCCAGAGTTACCAACTTCGATTAGGCCACCGTCTGACCCCACAGAACTTGATCAGGCGACTGAATATTTAGAGTCGACACTTCGCTGTACCTTAGATAATGTAGCTCCAGCTAAAAGAAAAATTATTAGAGATAAGAAACTCGCTCCCTGGTATAACGATCACACGCGCACTTTAAAACAGACTGCTCGGAAATTAGAGCGTAAATGGCGTCAAACTAAATTATTGGTATTTCAAATAGCATGGAAAGAGAGCATCCTGAACTATAGGAAAGCTCTTATTGTAGCTAGATCAACATATCTCTCCACTCTTATAGAAGAAAATAAAAATAATCCTAGATTTTTATTTAATACCGTAGCCAAATTAACCAGAAATAAGACCACTACAGAAATCTCCACAACAACATCATGCAATAGTGAGGACTTCATGAACTTTTTTAATAATAAAATTGTAAATATCAGGCATAAAATTGAGGCTTTGAAACCAAACAATGTAATTGATACAGATGTTAACCTAGGCATGTCAGATTCAAACCTAGAATACTTTACTCCTCTTGAAGAGAATGAACTAATTACACTCATCTCTTCTGCAAATTCATCAACCTGTATATTAGATCCTATACCGACACATTTTCTTAAACAGATAGTACCAGTAATAACAGAACCGCTGTTGAGAATAATTAATTCCTCACTCAGCATTGGTTATGTTCCAAAATCTTTTAAAGTAGCAGTTATTAAACCAATAATTAAGAAACCTGACCTCGACCCCTGTCAGCTGTCCAATTACAGGCCAATATCAAACGTCCCCTTTATCTCTAAGATTCTGGAAAAGATAGTAGCGGAGCAGCTATGCTCATATCTACATAGAAATGGCATACATGAACTGTACCAGTCAGGATTTAGGCCTCATCACAGCACAGAAACAGCACTCGTTAAAGTAGTAAATGACCTCCTATTGGCCTCTGATCAGGGTTGTGTAACTATGCTTGTATTACTCGACCTCAGTGCAGCTTTTGACACTATTGATCATGCTATTCTTCTTCACAGATTAGAAAATGTAGTAGGAATTAAGGGTACAGCCCTCTCCTGGCTCAGATCCTATTTGACTGATCGTTATCAGTATGTAGACTTAAATGGTGATTATTCTGCATGTTCTCTAGTGGAGTTTGGCGTTCCGCAGGGTTCAGTTTTAGGCCCACTGCTTTTTTCCCTTTACATGCTTCCTCTGGGCAACATAATCCGTAAGCATGGTATTAGTTTTCATTGTTATGCTGACGACAGACAGCTATACGTCTCAACAAAACCTGATGAGAAAAACCATCTTACTAAAGTTGAGCAATGTGTGCAGGACATAAGAAATTGGATGCTAATTAACTTCCTTCTGCTTAATCCGGATAAGACAGAAGTTCTAGTCATAGGACCGCATACAGCTAGAAGTAAAATCTTAGATCACACCGTAACTTTAGATGGCCTTTCTGTTCCATCAAGTGCAACAGTAAAAGACCTCGGCATGATTATAGATTCCAGCCTTTCATTTGAAGCTCATGTAGATAATATCACCAGGATAGCATTCTTTCACCTCAGAAATATCGCCAAAATAAGAAATATATTGTCGCTAAACGATGCAGAAAAACTAGTTCATGCTTTTATCACTTCTAGGTTGGACTATTGTAATGCCTTACTGTCTGGTTGTTCAGTTAGGTGCATAAACAAGCTTCAGCTAGTCCAGAATGCAGCAGCGAGAGTCCTCACTAGAACCAGAAGATATGAGCACATCACCCCTATCCTATCTTCACTGCATTGGCTCCCTGTGAAATTTCGCATTGATTTTAAAATACTACTCTTGACATATAAGGCATTAAATGGTCTCGCCCCGCAGTATCTGAGCGAACTGCTAGTGTCTTACGATCCGCCACGCCTACTTCGGTCAAAGGATGCAGGCTGCTTATCATTACCGCGTATTATGAAAACTACAGCTGGGGGCAGAGCTTTTTCTTACAAAGCCCCAAAATTATGGAATAGTCTTCCAAATAGTGTTCGGGACTCAGACACAGTCTCAGTGTTTAAGTCTAGGCTAAAAACCTATTTATTTAGCCAAGCATTTTTATTAATAGATTTGCCATAAGGTAAAGGAGCAGATCTGGGGGACTCATGGACGTAGAGTATTATGGTGAACTGGTATGTTTTAGATGCTGTCTTCCTCAGTCTCATTTGATCACTCAGGTTTGTTGACGGTGAGGTGATTGTTTGCTTTACATCTCAGGGAGCCCTCATGTTTGTGTTTCCTTCTGGCTCTCCCTTTTAGTTATGCTGTCATAGTTAGTCCTGCCGGAGTCTCTGCTTGCACTCTACAGTAAATATACATTCACATTAGACATTGTGACTGTGACCATACCTAATTGCAATCTCTCCTCCTCTTCTCTTCCTCCCCCTCTTTCTCTTTCCTCTCTCGCCCTGTCTCCCCCTTTCACTCTTTCTCTCTCTCTCTCTGTCGAGCTACACATGTGGTTCCTGAGCTGCCAGTGATCCAGACTCCCTCTGCCCTCCGGACCTGTCTGATCCATCCTGGTGCCCGGTTTCTGGTTGGAGGTCTCATCGCATGGATGCCCCGTGTGTCTCTTTAGGATGTGCCTGGTGTCTGGGGATGATTCTATCTACTTAGAAGATGGTTCTGGCCTCGACTGGTGTTGTCAGCTGTTTCTCTGAGGACTTGACAATTCGATAGTTCAGGACTGGAACTTTCTACAAGTCTATCTGAGTCTCAAATAACTACTGGACTCCATTTTACATCAAGTATTATAACATCAATTAACATCAACTATTATAGCTGAACCTAACACTTAACACTGTATAAATGCAGATCATTTCCTGCTATCTGTTTCACCCAGATGAGGATGGGTTCCCTGTCGAGTCTGGTTCCTCTCAAGGTTTCTTCCTATTACCATCTCAGGGAGTTTTTCCTTGCCACTGTCGCCCTCGGGCTTGCTCACCAGGGAATATCTGAACATTTTGATTCATACACATTCACATTCCATACAAACTTAAATAATTCTTTTGATTGTGTAAAGCTGTTTTGAGACAATGTCAATTGTTAAAAGCGCTATACAAATAAAACTGAATTGAATTGAATTAAAATCCTGCTCTATGGAGCTCACTTTATCAGTAAGCGCCACCATGTCCATCTTGCATTGATTAAGTTCAGTTTGTGGTGTGTGCGCCACATCCAAATCTGACACATGAGCAATAATATCGTCATCATGGCTCTCAGATCTATATAATGAACTAATCAATGAAGTTACTTTAGCTGTAGGGTTACGGCGTGTATCAAAAGCATCCTCTACATCAACCAGCATGTTATTAGCCACTACAAAGTCGGCCTTAGCAGCACTACTAGCATTAGCCTTAGCATTAGCCTTAGCATTAGCGGCGTCCATCTTGTTCAGCCACGCCACACAAAACGGAAAATACCCCAAAATACAGATTCCCCGTACAGGCCACCACTATGTAACGCTTGGATTTTATTAACCGCTTGGTTACAAGAAAACGGATTCGGGAATCAAAATATGGGCTGTTTAACACTACTTCCGGTATTGCGTAACCGCTGGCAGGACAAAATACGATGTGACACAAAACAATTGTAAGAAATTAAACCAAGTGTATTATACAGAAAAAATAAATAAATAAACAAACAAGGTGCACCACAAACCAATATATACAAAATATATATAACTATAAATAATGTGTGTGTGATGTATGCGGGTGTGTGAGTGAGTGTATGATAGTCCAGAGTCTGAAAAACAAAAGGTATGAAAAAGGTGAGTTGGAGAGATGGGTCGATCTCACCAGATGACGATGGTAGGTCTGGGAGATCGAGAAACGGAATGAGCTGGGTACTGAATGAAATTATCGCGAGGTAATCCGCAAACAGGCTCTCAGCTTCCAAAACCATACAGCGCGCTGTCAACATCTCTCCGTGCCGGCTACCTCGCCGGTTCCGGCTTTATGCCGGCACATGTAACCCACGTCACTTCTGGGTTCCCTTGCATTGCGATCGCGCATGCGCGTGGGAACTCGCCTGGTGACCAACACTGTCAAAGGGGGAACAGAAACCGCTAGGGCACACCTTCGGCCACAGGTGAGCAGCATTAGCTCTACAACCATTTCCCTGTATATGAAAATGTCCCTTTTGTGTGGCTGCGCTACAATTTGTCAGATACACAGCCATACACAGTATGATATGCAAATGCGTACACGCCTGCCTGTGACCTAAAAGAGTTTCTTCGCGAGAAATAAATTGGACAAGAGTACAAAAATAGAATATTCAAATAAGAATATTAAATATAAGATAAGTATGAAAAACTTTAAGCAAAAAAAAATTACAATATGTACAACGTTGCTATAGAATAGAATTACAATAGAAGTTAATGAGGTGTTAAGTGTATGAATTATACAGGATGAGTTAAATTATAGCTGAGTGCATTTTAGAGGCAAAACTGTGTTTGTATATTATAAGTATTCTGTTAGCATTTCTATTGTTTCTAAGTGCTTTGGTTCAGAATTAAACTGACTCTGTTTTACATTATCTTCGTGTTCTGTTCTCAGGTAACTTTGCTGGTTTCGATTGTGGTGAGTGTAAGTTTGGCTGGACGCGGCCGAACTGCAATCTCCGCAAGGCTCCTGTGATTTGGAGGAACATCATGTCCCTGAGTGTGGACGAGAGGCTAAGCTAAGAATGTAAGATACAGCAACTAGGTTGTTGTAACCGTAAGCTCCCGTAAGCTCCCATAAGCTCCCGTAAGTAGATACAGTATATACAGCAAGAGTGTTGTTATATACGTAAGCTAAGACTGTGATTTATAAGATACAGCAAATAGGTTGTTGTAAAAGTCAGAGATTTGCAAGATGCAGCAACTGGTGTCTGTAACCACAGTGGATTTACTCAAGACAACTGTATGAAGTGTTGATTCTTTGATGCTGACAAAATAAACTCCAAGAGACAAAGAGATCGGACTTCTGTTGTGTGAGTGAAACTTTAAACCAAAGCTACGCGTCAAAACTAGTGAAATAATATGACCGCATCTACAAAAAGTCAAAAGCTTTCCGCTGTTTGAACGAAAACAAGTGAACGCTGAGAGAGAGTAAAAGAGAATAGCGCACCTTGAACTTCACCATGCCGAACAACGAGGACAACGCTCCCAGCACTTCGCTGGAGAGCCTAACGGCGCTCTACAAGACGAATGAAAGAAATGGCAAGCAAATTCAACGGAATGCAATGTCTACTGCATTAAAGACGCCCATGAACGATGCACGTAAGTTAGACATCGTTGAAACTGAGTACAGACCCGAATGCGGGAAGTTGAGAGAAGACTTTATGAGAAGTAACGTTGATGTGCTAGTGTACACTCATAAAGACGAACACAAACGCGATCAGCTCGCCTGCGGCACACCTGAGGCTCAAGGCCGCACAGAATTCATAGCTAAGGTGGATCGCTGGATAGCGGACACCCAGGACACTAAGGGCCACCCTATGACGTTGCGAACACGCGAAGAGGGCTCGCCAAGCGACAGCGTGTCTCAGATCACGGCAGCGTCCAAGAGGTCCTCCTCATCTCGCCGCAAAGAAGAAGCCGGCAGAGCAGCTTTGCTGGCAAAAGCAGCAACCTTGGACGAACATCTCGAGTTAGAAATGGAAGAGGCACAACTAAAGGCAAAAAGAGAAATGCTGGAAACCAAAATGGCGCTCGCTATGTACGATGCCAAGTTAAGAGTGCTTCAACGTCAAGATCGCAAATACAACTGCCGATCGCCCAAGAGAAAGAGCGCACTCATTGAATCGAGCAGCGCGCACTCTCACCTTTCCAACTCAACATGCAACAGCCGAGCGCAGCCTGCGAACAAGAGCGCAGTCACTGAATCGAGCAACGAGCACCTAAGCAACGCGCACTCTACAGACCTGGACGCCGCAACCAGCGACAGAAAACCCAGTCTCACATCCCTTCAAGGACCCAAACAAAAGGGCCAAGGAAAACCCAGGGTGAGCCTCGCAACCGAGGACAGACAGGTTGGTAAAATTCACAAAGACTCGATTACAATGAAGAACGCCGGTACATTACCTGTCAGCGCCTTCACTAAACCGTGCGCACATTGCAAAGGAGAGCACATCTTAGACGATTGCTTCCAATTTATTTATTATTATTTATTGATAAGACACACAAAGACAAAGTAGAATTCTTAAAAGGAAACGGATTCTGTTTCGGATGTTTAAGAAAGGGTAATTTATGGAAAGACTGTGCCAGAAAATTGACATGTTCATTGTGCTCAAAGCCACATCCTCGCATGCTACACACAGCAGTGCAAGACACGGCGCAGTTAGCCACAAGCGCCCATGGAAACGAAACTGAAGGTGAAATAAAAAATACACCACCTGCAGTGAGTCACGAATCAAATGCGCTCACTGGGGCTGGAGATAATTGCAATCCTCCCCATTGTACCCGTTAAAATAAAGTCCAAGAAAAAGGACACAATAGTAGAAGCCATGTACTATCACGTGAAAGTCCCCAGAGAAGGACACAGATCTGCTGCGTTTCCTATGGTGGCCGAATGGAGATGTGAACCAAGACTTAGTTGAATATAAAATGGTAGTTCATCTGTTCGGTGCAAAATCGTCGCCTAGTGTTGCTAACTTCGCCCTCAGAAAGACAGCAGAAGAAAACCACAGCAATGCACCTGCTGTGGCAGTCAATACTGTACTTAAGAACTTTTATGTAGATGACTGCCTGAAATCTGTTTCGAGTCATGACCAAGCAGTCACCCTATACAACGATCTCACAAGTCTCTGTGCAAGCGGAGGGTTTAACCTCACTAAGTGGGCAAGCAATAGCCGTGCTCTACTGACTGTCATTCCCGAGAGCGAAAGGATCAAAGACATGAGAGACTTAGACTTGAGTAAGGATGCACTTCCAGTTGAGAGAGCTCTGGGGGTTCTGTGGTGCATTAATTCAGACATGTTCAAGTTTAAGATTAGTTTAAAGGAACGACCTGTGACAAGACGAGGAATCCTGTCAATCACTAGCTCAACATACTTTTAGGCTTTCTCTCACCTGCCATACTGCCAGCTAAAATCTCAATGCAGCAGTTACAGTGGTCACCTAATCGGAGCGTCGTATTTACCGTCGCCGCCGCATTTCGGCATGTGCTGGCTTTTACCACTGAGTGGCGCTATATAACTACAGACTGACGCCTCATGCCTTAGTTCATTCTCTGCCGCATTAATGAGACGCGTTCCATTAAATAATACACGTAGTAGCCGATAACATCAAGTGAAACACTGTAGTTGACCGAATTCATAATCACAGTACTAAAATTACAGTACAAATGTAGAATTCAAATTAAATAAAATCTTATTAAGATCAAATTTAAGCACAATAAATATTAACACAGTGAGCCTTTAGATTTTATCACATGTAATTAGAAAAAAAGTGTGTAGGGTTTTATTTAAATATAAATTTCTAAACCAATAAGATCAAATAACACCAAGTTATTATTATAACAGGCTTACTTCGTCACTTATCTAGAGCTTGCTTTCAAAGAAGTCGAGTGGCTTATTAACGTCTCTGGGGTGCATTGTTTCTAAATGCCCGCTTGGTGTAGCGGTTAGAACGCTCGGCCAGAGATCTACAAAGCGCCGGTTTGAATCCTGAGTGATGATGTTTTAAAATTGTTTTATTTTAAAACTAAATAAAATGTTTTAAGTGCGCGTAAGGTAGAGTCTTATAAAGGCTATGTAGACTTATATAGTTTTATTATATATTTTTTGCACATTAATCTGAGTCCTCATCTGTTAGATCTGTTTAGTTTTTTTTTTTTCCTGCCAGCACGAATACGCGGCTCCATCCCTTTCCCGCCTATTCAGGGAGCCTACGGAGTGAGCGATTAACCATAGTCGAATGAGTCGGCCTGGTGATAATTAACGTTAATATGATCTCGGGCTTGCTCACGATGCTCAACATCTATAAAAATAGCAAAGTATTGTGTATAGAGTGATAAAAAAAACGATCTAACGCATGTTATGATAAGGAAAATCTGTAAAGAACAGTATGGAGGAATGGGTGCTATTTATAGTCTGGGGTGCATTGTCTCTAAGTGTCTGTGTGGTGCAGCGGGTAAGTCCGCGGCGTTTCACGCGGGGGACCCGGATTCGATCCCTGCGTGATACTGTTTTAAATTTTTTTATTTTAATTATAGCAAAATAAAAATAAAACAAAATAAAATGTTTTATTTTGATTTTGCTTCAGCATACTATAGGAAAAACAGCAAACTCGCACGCAACCAGTTTGTATTCTTTAAATTTAGGAGAGTGTGTGTGTGTGTCATTATACTGGTGGATTATTCAGTGAAACGAGGCTCAGCTGAAAGATGTTAGGCACATCAGTCACTTAACCCCAAATAAAAGGTATTTCTGAGTGTTCTTATGTAGTTGTAAAATAACAGATGTACAAACGGTGCGCACTGAATATTAAACCTATACCAGGCACAATGTTTTTTTTTTGTTTGTTTGCTGTTTTTTCTATAGTATGCTGAGCAAAATACATTGGTTAGTTTTCGTTTAGAAAGACTGTTTGTATCTGATTATTTGTATTATTAAAGAACAACAGCACAAACAACAACATAAGGGCTTTTAAGAAACATTTTTATTATTTTGACAAGAGTTAAATTTGTACCAGTAGAAGGCATCCCAATTTAAATATATAAATAACCAAAAAGCAAATTGAGTAAACTATCAGAATAAAAAAAATAGAATGAATCATTATTAAAGTAAATTATAATGACCATAGCAGCCTACTGCATTTGATTATTTATAATAACGCAAAAACACGAGTGCTGATGATTTACAAATACAGTATTTGTTAATTTAATATAAAGCCGGTATCGTTATCCTCCTTTTTATTTTCCTACGTAGTCTAATAAAGTTTTCCAGAGCGCGGAGAAGTTTTGTTGTACTAAATAATATTTAAGCCTGTTATAATAATTGTACGTGTATTCTATATGTTTTCAACTTGGTCTTATTTGATCTTATTGGTTTAGAAATTTATATTTCAATAAATAGTAAACTTGGCCGATTTCGTTCTAATTTTTTGACAAGTGGGGCTTGAAAATTCTCCCACTCCCTTAAGTGGGGAATAACAGAAAATGTTTGAGAACCACTGCTGCGTCCTGTGTGTGCTTTACAAAGCCAGACAACATTCAAATGCAAATTTTTCACCCTCCCCCTATACATTCAGGACCTCTCACCACTTCCCCAATCTGAGGCTCTTATGCCTCAGACTTTCAGTCAGGGGCGGACTGGGACCAAAAAGTGGCCCTGGACTTTCTGGCCCACAGCAGCCCACATCATAATACACTGGCTCATTAATGTAGAGATATATTTTAACACCAGTTACTAGTATAAAAAAAATAACACAATACGGAAAGCAATGCTATTTGATTGTGTAAAGCTGTTTTGAGACAATGTCAATTGTTAAAAGCGCTATACAAATAAAACTGAATTGAATTGAATTGAATTTAAACATATTATTTGAAGCATCACTGAACATATATTGGGTCATATTAGTGAAACAAAGAAACAAAGGAAAGAACATCAAGACAAACTACATATAAATCTATCAAGACAATATTTTAAAAAGAATGGCAATAAAACTGAACAGGTAAGCTTAAATAAAATCAGTAGCAGCATTACTTTATAATTAATATTGTCTACCATAATAATTACTAGCAGGAGTTAATGCTGCTACTAATTTTATTCCAGCTGTTCAGTTTGATTGTGATTCTTTTCACTTGGCTCTGGTAGATCAGGGGAGACGTGTTGGTCATCATCAGCAGACACTGGTTCATCATCACTGACCTGCTGCACTTACAGTTTACACTGATGACTGGTAGATTTTACACTGCATCACGATGATACCCCCTGCCAAATGTTCAGGATATCTCACAAACAAAAAGGCCAATCTGTCTTTTCCTCATAAAGTGTTCAGGTCAAATTCCACCCATACAAGTGTGACAAATATGCAAAGAAAAAAATCAGGAAGGGGCAAATACTTTTGCATGGCACTGCACATGTAGTCAGATTGTTCCACTAGGATTAAACTGTGCCAGGTGGAGTTAAAGCACTTTTAAAATCACACTAACTTTACACTGATCTGAATAACTTTGAATAATGAACTTATTGTTCTTTCCCATTTTTTTTTTATTTTTTTTTTTTACAAATATGACCCAATATATGTTCAGTGATACTTTTTATTTACATTTTTGTTTGTTATATTTCTATACTAGTATGTGGTTTTAAAAAAATAATCTCCACTTTAATGAGCCAGTGTATTCTTCTTCCTCTTTTTAAAAGGCAGAATCTGTTCATTTGAAGCATTTCACTGCATTTACCTTTAAAGCTTTTTCTTATTTCCGTGTACTTTTCAGCTCCACCTTTTCTTCTTCCTCCATTTCATTCATTGAAATTATTAATTTGCTCAAACAACTTCGCTGCATGGAGGGACATATAGAGGGAGCGAAACAGGCGCATGCGCAGTAACAAACACAGTTAGCTTCTCCGCTTTGTTTTTAATGTTGCTCGCGGCAGTGTAACAGCCCGTTAAGTCATGTAATGATGAGATGGACAAACTTGTCGATGTCCGTTCTTTATTTTGCTGCATATTGTCAGGTTATAGTACAAACTTTCGGGTAGATCCTGCTATTAAATCAAACTAAAAACGAGTGAAAAGAATACAAAACTCAGACTCTATATCCCAGATACTCATCTCGCATCCAACTCCACACACACCGGACCACATTACCCACAATGCATCTCCCGCACTGGACTACACTCCCGTAAACAGCTGTCGTAAAATCAACCTCTCTCTCTCCTGCAACAACACGCTCTTTGTCGGCGGCGCCCGCGCACTCCTCCATATGATTAGGAAAGAGATGCAATATTATGGTTTCATAATAGAAAAGAAATACATTTTATTTAGGGTTAAGTGACTGATGTGCCTAACATCTTTCAGCTGAGCCTCGTTTCACTGAATAATCCACCACTTTTCATCAGTATCACTTTTCAACACACACACACACACACACACACACACACACACAGAGTCGTCACTCCCCTAAATTTAAAGAATACAAACTGGTTGCGTGCGAGTTTGCTGTTTTTCCTATAGTATGCTGAAGCAAAATCAAAATAAAACATTTTATTTTGTTTTATTTTTATTTTGCTATACTTAAAATAAAAAAATTTAAAACAGTATCATGCAGGGATCGAACCCGGGTCACCCGTGTGAAACGCCGTGGACTTACCCGCTGCACCACTCAGACACTTAGAGACAATGCACCCCAGACTATAAATAGCACCTATTCCTCCATACTGTTCTTTACAGATTTTCCTTATCATAACATGCGTTAGATAGTTTTTTTTATCACTCTATACACAATACTTTGCTATTTTTATAGATGTTGAGCATCGTGAGCAAGCCCGAGATCATATTAACGTTAATTATCACCAGCCGGCATGAATAGGCCGACTCACGAGTAACGCTCACTCCGTAGGCTCCCTGAATAGGCGGGAAAGGGATGGAGCCACGTATTCGTGCCGGCAAGTTGTTATTTGATGTTATTGCTTTAGAAATTTATATTTAAATAAATAGTAAACTTGTCCGATTTCGTTATAATTTTGTTTGATGAGTGGGGCTTGAAAATTCTCTTGAAAAATATGGTCATTTATTTCAGTTAATAAATCTACTATACATTTTACTCATTATTGTACAGTACACATTAATAGCTCTGGTTCAGATTTTTTAAGATTGTTGTGGAAATTACCATCACTGTTGTATTTACTGCGATGAATGAAAATGTCACTTTGCGCCACCTGGCGGCCATTTTACGAATGACTTTGAAATGCAACTGATTTATTTTGGCCGCTGTTGCCTTTAAACGGCGGTATGCGCGGCGGGATGGTTATTCTGATTGAGTAACAACTGTATGTAAAGAAAAACTAGCCTGGGATGATGACATTCCCGAGCAGTTTGCTAAAGCATGGAAAACCTGGCTGCAAGAGCTGCACCGACTGTCCGAGTTCAGCATAGCAAGGTGCATAAAACCAGCCGACTCCACCACTTCTCGGATGCAAGTGAAATGGGATACGGAGTTGTCTCATACAGTACCTCAGGTTAGTAAATGCTGATGGACTTTCACATTGTGCATTCATGATGGGGAATTCCCGTGTAGCACCCCTAAAACAAACCACCATTCCACGAATGGAACTGATGGCGGCAGTGATCGCTGTAAAAATGACAAAATGTTGAAAGGACAGCTAGAATTGAAATTGCTGGACTCTATGTTTTGGACTGACAGTACAACTGTTTTGAGATACATTTGTGGCAATGTGGGCAATGGGATTGTCCCATTGGCTTACAGGTAGGTGGCTTGTTACCCATGGTAGCCTATTAGAATGGTTCCCGACAGTATTTAAGGCTGGATTTTACCTTACCTGGCATACGTCACGACTGGGACCGCCTTCACAGTGTGCGCATGGACAAAAGGTTTGTAATTGTCACTTGTAGCTATGTGGCTAATGAAGAGGTGGGCATGTACACTAAAATGCCGATATTTTATTTTTCCAGTAGTATGCGCGTTGGCTAGCTGATATCTGGCTGAGTCAGACTGTCCTTTCATTGTCGGGTAGGTATACGCTCCTTACATGCTGTACGTTTTGTCGGGGGATGATGCTAACCAATGTTTACCTCTTAGCCTTGGAGCCGTCTCCCGGCATGCATTATCCTGTATGGTTTGTTGCGAGCTGTGAGCAGCGCTACAACTCGCATGGCGCAACGAGTCGCCCGGGTAACGATCTACGGGTGTCCGATGTGGTGCCGGTGGGCCCCGTGATGGTCGCATTTGACTAAGGACGGTTCTGCTGTCTCTTCTCCTGTTCTCCTTTGGTTGTTTTGAGTTATTTTTGGCTTTTCTATTTCTATATGTGTATATGTATGTATATCTTTGTTTGGGATGGTACTAGTGGTTCAAGCTGCCCCGCTACTGCCTGAAGGCCGGTTCGGGCTTTTTGGCTAGTTGCATCTGTGAGTGTATTGTGTCGTAATGTAGCTTGAGGAGAGCTCCAAACTAGATGTGACCATTTTAGTGAACCGTCTGAGTTATTTTATTATTTGGTATATTGTTTTTTTGTTTGTTTAATTTGTTATATTTGGTCTTGTCTTTTTTTTGTTCTTTTGTGGGTTTTAGGTAATGAGAACTCCGTTCTCTTTATTCTTGCCCCCTTCATATGTTGTTTTTGGTTAATTGTTATCTTGTGTTAATTTTCGGCACTGCTGGGCTGGAAAGCTAGCTAATTTGTAATATTGGTGGTAGTAGAATTGTGGGGATTGCAGTGCCGTTTGTGCTTATGGTTCACTATTTGTGGATGTGTGTGAAGTGCACCTGTAAAGCCTGTATTTCATCTAGCCTGCCCTTTGCCGCTGAGCAGCCTGTGTCTGAAATTGTTCTGTGTTTCTTATTTTTTTTGTATTGCTTTATTTCATGATGTTGTGAGTACACAGAGTTTTAACCCATGTTTTTATTATGTGACCATGTGATTCCCAGCCTTGTCTGTCATTAAATGTTTAAATATATTTATTGTGAACTGCAATAAAGCTTTGTACATTTGCACCCCTGTCTCTCTGTTCACTTAGCCTAAGCGAACTTGTGTCCCTTAGTTGGGTTATTTCCCCGGTTCACTCCGGGGTGGCGTAATCGGGTCTACCAAATTTTATATTACTTTGCCCTACCACGGCGCTGCCACACATTGATAACGAAAAACACTTCGTTTTAAAACCTTTGTGGCCAACAGAATCGCCACTATAAGAGAGTCAACCAAGTCACAATGGAGGTACGTTAATACCTCAAAAAACCCAGCTGATTCTGCCTCCAGGGGGGCATCCTGTGAAAAGTTTATGAAAAATGTTAACTGGATCCATGGTCCTTCCTTTCTCAAAGAAGCAGAGTGCAAATGGCCTGAAACTATTCATGACACATCAATAACACAAAATGATGATGAAATTAAGCTCTCAGCTTTAGTGAATATTGTGAGCGTTACAAAATGCACAGACGCAGTGAGTAAATTGATTAATCATCACTCTGATTGGCACAAGTTAAAAAGATCCGTTGCCTGGATCCTTCGCATCAGAGACATGCTCAAACAAAAAACAGAAAGGGTTAGAGCACAAGTAGATAACCCAAAGACAGAAAATCACAAGTCGCTAACAGCTCAAGACCTAACAAGAGCAGAAAACGAAATCATTAAGTTCACTCAAAGACAAAATTTTAAGGAAGAAATTCTCACATTGCAAAAGGGTAAAGCAGCAGCAGAATTCAAACAGGGAATTCCCACACAGCAAAAACGAAAGTCATCTGTGAAAAGAAACAGCTGCTCGCCCAAACTGGAACCTCTGACACCAAACCACCTGCTGCTGATGAAAAAACAGCCAAACCTGCCCCCTGGATTTTTCAAAAAGAAAGACATCTATGCACATCGCAGGGAGAAGCAGATCCAGCATCTATCAGACCTGCTCTGGAAGCGATGGGTGCGTGAATACTTGCCCTTGCTCCAGGAGCGGCAAAAATGGTTTAAAAAAAAAAAACCTCTCGATTGGAGATATAGTTTTAATAACTGATGAGTCTTCTCCAAGAAATTCATGGGTCATGGGAAGAATCACGAAAGTGTTCCGCGACAAAAGGGGACTTGTGAGACGTGTGTTAGTTAAAACTAAGACCAACACTCTGGAAAGACCCATCGACAAGCTGTGTCTCACATGTGAAATGGACTGTTAAATGTGTGCTAATATGTTATGAAATTTGACATGCAAATATAAACACCTGAGATAAATATTATACATTTACAAGATTTAAAACGTTTAGAAGGTTAAGAATGTTTGATTTCATGGCTTTGTCAAAAAAAAAAAAAACACACAAATTGTAATTGTCAGTCTCCATGCCTGTCAATTAGGGGCTGGAATGTAAGAGCCATATCGTACTTGTTATGACTTTGTTGTTGTGTTTATTTTATTTTATTTTATTTGTTGTTATTTCATTTATTCTACCTTGTTCTATTCATTAGTAAAGCATTAAGCATTAAGTTTGTTATATAAGCCATAAGCTTTAAATTTCTTAGTTATGCATCCATCTTGACAATCGTAGGGTGGTCTGTGATGTCATTCCACTATGACATGTATTTGTATGACTATCGCATGATAGAAAAGTCAGTTTAGATGCGGAAGGCTACGGAAACACAAGCTTTTGACCGTAAGCTAAGAATGTAAGATACAGCAACTAGGTTGTTGTAACCGTAAGCTCCCGTAAGTAGACATATACAGCAAGAGTGTTGTTATATACGTAAGTTAAGACTGTCATTTATGAGATACAGCAAATAGGTTGTTGTAAAAGTCAGAGATTTGCAAGATGCAGCAACTGGTGTCTGTAATCACAGTAGATTTACTCAAGACGACTGTATGAAGTCAAAACTGGTGAAATAATATGACCGCATCTACACTCAGTACGTCATCGCCACCGAGCACTGGCTCAGCCTGATCGACCGCGAGACCGACCAGACACGCTTCAGCAACATCAGTGTGTACGACCTGTTCGTCTGGCAACACTACTACTCCGTCAGGGACACGCTGCTCAGTGAGGAAGGGTCAAAGGTCGACATTAAGGGTTAAAGCATGGTCTAAAGAAGTGCTTTAATTAGACTGGTGTATAGACTTGGGAATTAGTACTTAGACTTGAGGTTAATGTTTAGGCTATTATTATTGTTTAGACTTGATGTTTGTCTTTAGGCTCTGGGATTAATGTTTAGACTTGAGGCAGACATTTGGGTTTGGGGATTAGTGTTTTAACTTCGGGATTGGTGTTTAAGTATGGTGCTAAGCTATGGACTTCAGTTAGTGTTTAGATTTCAAGTTGGTGTTGAGACTTGAGCTTTAGGCTTACGGATGGGAATTTAAGTTAAGGGATAGCATGTTTCCTAGGCTAAGGATGAACTGCTTTGTTAAGGTTTCCTAAATGCTCACTTCTCTACCCAATCTTAAAACCTTATAGATATGACTATAGATGTGATGAGAAACACTTTAATAAGCAGCGTCATTCCATAAATAGTCCCACTGTGGGTGCAGTAATTAATTTAATTTTACTGTGGCTGCGTTTTACGGTCCTGGACGGCCGTTCAAAGCCATCGATTTCTCTTACAAAGGCCCCGCCTTCATCACCTGGCACAGGTACCATCTACTGAGTCTGGAGAGAGACCTACAGGTGAGTAAAAAAACACGTCAGAGGTCAAATGTCACCCTGTTTGTTAGGCCTAGGGCCTTTTGGAACATATCTTGTTAGTTTTAGTGAAACTGTGCAGTGTTCACATGACTGCTGCCTCCCAAAGCTCCACCATCCATAATGAGAACCCTGAAGAGGCGGGCTCTCTCTAAAGAGGTCACATGTCACTGTCAATCACACGTTCACTGACGCAGATCAATGAGTAGAGGCCAACTTAAAGGTTTCAGTACCTCGAGGTTAGAGTAAGGATTAAGGGATTAGTTCGAAAGTTAGTGTCAGTGCTGCAGTGTTATAGAGTTTGCAGAGCCCAAAAATGGCTTGTATTCAGAGTCGGGTTACACACTTCCATACTCATACAAAATGCCTTGCATACTCATTATACAGCAGCGTATAGAGTAGCACTTGATATAGCGCATATTGTACTATATTTGTTTTGTTTGTTTCTGAGAAAAATACTTTAAGAAAGTTGCTTTCTATAGCATGGCACATTTTGATTCCATTCACTCTAACACCTCATACTCTTTATGTTTCCCTCTGTTTAGAGACTGATTGGGGATGAAAACTTTGCTATCCCTTTCTGGAATTTTGCTACGGGTGCATCCAAGTGTGAGGTGTGCACTGATGACCTTTTGGGAGGAGAAAACCCCAGTGACCCCTCACTCATCAGCCCGAGATCACCGTTCAGTGACTGGGGAATCGTGTGTGACAGGTTGGTCTCAAACCCATATACACACCAGCGTCCATGTCAGTGTGTTTACACATCTTCTGTTCTCTTGGTATTGAATGTGTTTGAAAATCTGTGAGTTAAGGTCCAGAGCTCAGAGTATATTAGTTATTAGTGTAATAAATAGATGATTCCATATGGACAGACTTTACCTCTGGAGTTCAAACACACCATATGGGACGTTCTTCTGCTTGTTGAATTTCGTGATATCCTCTAAGCAATGAAATTAAATTTCTGGGGGTTATTTTTCCCCACTTTAGCTTGGATGAGTATAATCGCTTGGTTACGCTCTGTAACGGGACGAGCGAGGGTCCTTTATGTCGCAGTCGGAGAGGAAGAGGCAACGTTACTTTGCCGACGATGGACAACGTGCACAGCTGCCTCCGGTTACGAGACTTCGACAATCCGCCATATTTTACCAACTTCACCTTCAGCTTCAGGTACAACAAACACATAGAAACTGCTCATTTCTACTAGGTTTATGTGATGGTTACAGTTTCAGCAAGATGTTAGCTCTTGGGTTCTAGCACACGTGTTGGTTTATCAACACACAGCATTGTGTTTCACAGGAACGCACTGGAGGGTTTCGATAAAGCTGACGGGGAACTCGACAACGCTATGACTGGTTTACACAACCTGGTCCACGACTTCCTCAGTGGCACGAACGCGCTGTCATACTCCGCCGCCAATGAACCCTCATGAATGGTGTGAGAACAGAAACTCTTCCACAACACATTTTATTGCTCAGAACCCATAAGGACGCTGACTCCAGGTTCACAGCCACACATTCAGTGTTGACAGACTGGGAACATGTCCTTTCTAACACTAATGCATCATCACGCAGTATCTTTAGGAGAATACAGAGGCATACAGACAGTGATGATTTTGTTTCTGTTCTGTTTCAGGTCTTACACGCCTTCACAGACGCCATATTTGAAGAATGGCTACGCCACTTCCCAAAAAATTACAGTTTTCCTGAAGACATGGCTCCGATCAGCCATAACCGGCATTTTAACATGGTCCCCTTTTTTCCTCCAGTCACGAACGAGGAACTCTACATTCCCTCTGTCGATCTTGGCTACTCTTACCAGATCAACCTCACAGGTACGTAGTTCTTCAACTTGTATCTTTTACACTGATCAGCCATAACATTACAATGCAAAACATGCCTAATATTGTGTGGCCTCCCCATGTGCCACTGAGGCAATTCTGGCCCCTCAGGGCGTGACTCCACAAGACCTCTGGGGGGTGCTGTGATGTCTGGCAGGACATTGGCAGCAGATCCTTTGGGTGTTGTGGGTTGTGGGAAGGGGCCTCCAAGCATTAGACTTGTTTGTCTGGTGTATCCCATGGGACTCGATCGGATTGGGATCTGGTGAGTTTGAAGGCTGAGTGGGGGCTCTTTGCCTGCTGGGGTGGGCTGTGGTGAACTGGGTGTTCTGGTGCTGTTCTGTCATTTGTGCTGCATTGACTTTTCGGTCCCCGCAGGCATGGGTGAGCCTCGGGTAACCCTGATCCTGTCACTGGTATATGATTGATCAGAGATATTGTGTTATTGTCACATGGTGTTAATGTTATGGCTGCACTGTGTACTGTATATTATAAAACTGCTCTTGTTTTGTTTGCATGTTCTCCCCGTGCTTGGTGGGTTTCCTCCGGGTACTCCGGTTTCCTCCCACAGTCCAAAGTCATGCAGATTAGGCTAATTGGCGTTCCCAAAATTGACCAGTGTGTGTGTGTGTGTGTGTGTGTGTGTGTGTGTGTGTGTGTGTGTGTGTGTGTGTGTGTGTGCTCTGCGATGGATTGGCACGCTGTCCAGGGTGTACCCTGCCTCGTGCCCCGAGTCTCCTGGGATAGGCTTCAGGTCCCCGCGACCCTAAATACAGGATAAAGCGGTATAGAAGATGAATGAATGAATGAATGCTCTTGTATTTATGTTATGCTAACTCTAATCTCTAAGGCCTTGTTAACCTGTGGAGGCAGTGTGTCGGGAACTGGATATGAAAGGCCTTGTCGTTTTATTTCAGGTGCCTCTTTTTAATATGGACCATTTTTCTATATTACACATGAATCTTCTTGTTTTAAAATTTTTAATTAAATTATTATAGTTTTATATAATGTACAAAAATTATAAATAAATAATACGGCGACATAGGGAGAGAGAAATATCGCCGCCGCTACTGGGTTCACCCTCTGACTGCACAACGTCGGATTAAAACCCAAGTTTTTTGTGGTTTATGAAGGAACGTGAAAAATTTCCGCCCACGTTTTATTTTTTAAGCATTTTATTTAGCTTTTTTCCCGCATTTCCCTATGTATAGCATGTAGGATCATGGGATATATCCGGTCCTCCGAAGTGCAAAATGAACGCGGAGAAAATGGATTAGAAGCGGTTTCCTTGCGTTCGTTGGGATTTGAACGCCAAGAAAAAGCTGCATGCAACGTTTTTTTTTACGCGTATAAACGCACAGCCGGACAAACGCACTTCACCAAAGCCCGTGTACACACTCTCACTGACTCCTATGTGTAGAAAACCCTCGGCGCTTCATCCGCGCTCACCCGACGCTACGAACGCCAGAAAAACTTTTGCTAATCTCATTGTAATCAATAACTTTATGTTAATCTCACATCAATCTGTAAAATTATGCTAACCTTACTGTAATTTCTAATGTTGTTCTAACCTCACTCTATAAAACTGAAGCAATACCGTCTCACACTGATTAGCAGCCAAATAAACTTCTCATGTTTTTTGTATGGTGTGTTGTAGATGCAGCTCAGTCCCAGGTCGCATTCATTGTTGCCGGCTGCTGCCTGGCTCTTCTGGTCCTCATCGTCCTCTTGGTTCTGTACACACAGCAGAGACACAGGCGCCAGTACGAGCCGCTCATCAGCTCCGGCTACACTGCTGTGAAATACACAGACGACGCCTGATTAAAAACTCATTTAGAAACTAGCGCAGTATTTTTTTCTGTAAAACACTGCTGCAGCCTGTCGAGTATAGCAAAATACGAGTAATAAAGCTAAAATGACTCTAAGCTAGTTAAGAAATTAACACTAGTCAGCATGTTACTTTATTCCTCATGCTAATCTCACGCTAACATTATGCTAATGGTACACTATAGCAACCCTGAAGCTAGTAGCTAGAAGCAGATTTAGACAAGAATGCAAATTACATATACAGTAAATCTGTTTTAAAAACGTAATTTGATATTTGATCATTTGTGAACCAATGTGTTTACACTTTATTTTACTGCAGTCTGTGATTTTTACAAATTGTTTCTACACTTGAGTTAATCCTGTTGTGATGAAAAACATTGATGTGCAGCCAGTCTGACTGGATTCTGTACTAGTGATGGGTCGTTCATGAACGATTCGTTCTTTTTGAACTGATCTTTAACGTGACTCAGAAGAACGATTAGTCTTCATTTTCTACTGGTCGCTCATCCGCAAATCATCGCAAAACCTCCGTAGGTTATGTACAGGAAACAGAAATGAGTAGTTACCTTTGAGTCTTTTGTTCCAAATCGATTGTTCTTTTGTCACGTGACTTGTTACGTGCAGAAGTAATGCACGTATGTGTGTGTGGGTAGCGCGGGTATGTGCGCATGCGCGACGGCGGCGCATGCGCGATCTCTCCCCCCTTTTCTCTCTCTCCCGCTCTCCTTTTCGCAGGAAGCCCCGCCCCGATGGAACGTGACGTGCGCCGCGATTGGCTGACGGTGGATCTGCACGCCTTCTTAAGCTCGCGAGTGGAAGCAGGAAGTGCGCGACTTATGCCTTGTGTGTGACTTCCGTGCTCTATTGTTGATTGGTTAATTAGTGAATTGTTGGATTGTGATTGTGAGGTTGTTGGATTGTGTGATTGATTGATTGATTGATTGATTGATTGATTGATTGATTGATTGATTGAGTGAGTGAGTGAGTGAGTGAGTGATTGAGTGAGTGATTGAGTGATTGTATGTTGAAGTGTTGGAGTGTGACTGTGTGTTTTTGTTACTTTGTATTTGTTTTGAGCGTGTGTGTGTTTTTGGTTTGTTTGGTTGGAGAGAGAGTCTGTGTGTCGTGCCTTGCCTCTCTCCTTCCTGTTTGTTGTTTTTGGGTTTTCTTTTGTTTGTTTGTGTTAGCGTGGATGGAAGTTTTCCTCCCGCTTTTGTATATAGTTTTCTTTACTGTAAATATTGTATATATATATTTTGTTCTTTTCTTTTTGTTTGTACATAGTTGCAAGGAAGCAGTAGGGGTTGGGTGCCATTTTTGTTGTCCCCTGTTTTCTCCTGTTTTTTTGTAAGTAGTTAGGAAGCTAGTTTAGTTTTTGTATTTTGATTTGAGTTTTCTTTTTGGTAGTTTAGCTAGCTTGAGGGAGGAGATAGAGGGGGGGGGTTTGTTTATTGTTTTGGCCTTGGCCCAATCCTGAAGTCCAGAGCTTCCTGTATGTGTATGTGCGTGTGTGTCAAAATAAAAACCACGCACAAAATCTTGGTTGCAAGAATATTTATTTATAACCAATTTATTATTTTCTTTGTTGCGTCCCTTGACCCTAGACCGGGGGTCGTAACATGACTCCCATAGACGCTATGCAGTGCAATAGATTCAAAAGAACAAACGACTCTGACCAGAAGATATGAGAGATGAGCTGCTCATTCTGTTCATCATAATATGTCCTTAGCTGCATTGTAATGTTTTCATTACTGCAACTATTAACCATAATTTGTGTATGTACAGTAGATGCGTTGGTTGTCTGTTTATAGAAATTGTAACATTTTATTTTATTTCTGTTCAAAAGAACGAAATGACTCAAAAAAAGATTCAAAGAGCAGAGTCACTAAAATGATTCAAACTTCACATCACTATTCTGTACATTTCAGACTCATATTCATGTTGCTTTTCTGTTCATTAATGTCCCACATCAGTTGCAAATTATTAAACTGATTTGTTATTCCAAAAAGGACTGTGACCCGTATGTTTTAATGACCAGCTACAGAACTTCCCGTGTTCTATCCCGTGAACATAAAACATAACATGCAGTAATCATCATCTGATCCGATTAGTGTTTTCCACACTTTAAGCCACCATGTTATCAGCCTGTCATTTTTTTCCATATTTAATTTGTTAACTGAGACATGAGAAGAAGAATACTTTCATAATCACAGAACTCTTACGTTTCCTCAGGTCACAGCGATTGCATTTCCTCTCTCAAACAGCAGGGGGCTCCAAACTACACTGTAAAAAATAAATCCTGAAAATAGTTGTTGGAACAAAGAAATATATGTTGGGCTAATATAATGCTGGTGTCAAAAAAGAAAAATATGTTTTCTCAATGATTGTATAAATTTCATTACTCAACTACGAAAGTTTCGTCGAGGCAACGAATAAAACTGTGTTCATGAAACATTTAACTGCACACAAACAATTTTATGTTGGACGAACAAGAGGGACCTCTGCGCATGCGCAAAAGCGTTCTTCCAGAATTTTCGAACTTCCCGCTATTTCCTCCCGAAATGGTGAGTACTTCATGGAAACTAACTGTCCTGCAAAGTAATTAGCAATTTTAGCTTTATAACATATATATTATCCAGCAGCAAGCTTTAGAACATTATATTTTCGAGTGTTTATGTATATAATTTGGAGTGTTACAGTAGTTATCTGACAAAGCACTCGTTTCAGCTCCTAACTGTGAGGGTTGCCCACTAGAAGGCAGTGTTTTAATTTGTAGTTTTTGTTGTAGACCCAGTTTCCCAGAAGGCACCTCGGTCAGCTGACGCAGATGCCCAGCTGAACCGAGGATGCAATTAGTATAAGCATAAATACCTGTTTGTTCTGGGAAGCTGGGTCGAGCATTGATTTCTGTTATGTGGGTTTTGTTTTGTTCTTTTCTGTTTTAGTTTAAACAGTATGGTTGGCCTTTTGGTTTCAGGAGCACTTTAAGTTAAGTTGTATTTGCTTTGATTTAGTTTATGTCTCTTTGTCTCTGTGTCTCCTAGCAGGATTAGCCTCTAGGAGAATTAGCCTTTTGTGTTTACCCTTTTGTGTAAGTAACCCCCATTGCATGTTTAGCTAGTAGTCTGTTTCAATACTAATGAGGGTGATACTAACATGTCTAGATCTTAGTCTGTCTAGTCTTCGTGTCTGTCTAGTCTCCTTGTCTGCTTAGCTCTTAGTCTGTTTAGGTACTAACATCTTTAGCCACTAATCTTTAGAGTTCTTAGTCTGTTTCATACCTAGTCTGCTGTGTACCTTGTCTGTTCATTCCCTTGTGTCTCAGGCTACTGGCTGGTGTAGCCATTAGTCTGATTAGCTATGAGCTAGCTTAGCAGCTAATGTGCAGCTCAGCCAATAGACCTAGCCAAGCCTGTCTTGTGTTTGTTTATCCCTTGCATGTGTAGTCCCTTGTGTTTAGTCCTCTAGTCTGTTTAGTGTGTCTTGTCTCGTCCAGTTTGTATCCCCATGTCTGTATTGTATTAGTTGTGCAATCCCTAGTCTGATGTCTAAGTGTTTATGAGTTCTGTTTGTATTCTGCTCCAAAGTTCATGCCAACTTCCTTATTTCATATTTTGTTCATGTTTTGCTTGTTTGTTTTAATAAAGACTCTTTCTGTTTCACTGCATCCCCTCTGCATCTATGCCTCAACACCAAGCCCACAGTCCAACACCATAGCAGAATGTGACACTAACGCATTTTTTTTTCAGATGGTATGTACATTGACATTAATGTTAATCTATGAAACCGCTAAAGTTTAATTACGTTACATACATTTTATTCATTTTAATGACTGATAATTTCAAAGACTATTTGAAAAAGACGGCCACTGAGGGAGCTTAATGTTCTCACTCCTTCATCATTCATTAACCTTATAGTGTCTGAAAACGGTTATAATGGCTAAACGGACATTTTTTTGTCTAGGATTTTTAATGGTTTTGAACTACAAACGGTTACTTAATTAGTTATTCATATATTTTTCTTTTTGTATTTCAGGTATTATAGGGAGAATATCTGGGAAACACTGCTTACTGCATCTGCAAACAATCTTGGAGCTTGGCAAAATTATTCCACAACATTTTTTTTTTTTTTTTTTTTTATATCTTAAACCATTTCTGAGTTAAAGCAAATATTTTATTTTCAAATAAGCCACTGCACGTTTTTACTGAGAAATATCAGTATGTTTTGTTCTACAAAGCAGAAGTCTATTTATCCAGTATACTGTTTTGACTGAGTGTGATATTAGTAAGCTTTGTAACATGAATGTTAAGGGCACAGTTTCATTCTTGCATTTTGGAATGTTATTTGCATATTTTGTTAACAATGCAGCATTTGTTTATTTGTTGAAAGAGTAGCTGGATTGCACTTAATCAATGTTGATAGTCTTTAACAGGTGTTTAAAGTTTACATTAAAAAAATATTCAAATTTAGAAGAATGTGTCATGTTATTTGAAATGTGGCCACAGTGAATAACCTACTCAAGTAAACTTTAAGATGTTAATTTTATAATTATGCAAGCATAATTTCCAATTCAAAATGTACCTTTCAGTCAACTTGGAACATTTAATTGACACAACATTATATTTCAATTTGAGACTGCTTGTTGGCCTAACTAGGCATGTTTATTCAGCATAGAACATTTAGTTGACAGAATGTTTTATTTCAATTTGTGTGTACATTTAGAGGTAATCAGCACAGCAAAAACAAAATAGTTGATACAACTTAAATTGAGCCAACTAAAAATTTTAGATGCAACAGGTCACTAGAAATTTTTTAGTTGGAGTAGCAAGAATTTTTTTTACAGTGTATGAATTCTTTAGTTACACTGCCTGGCCAAAAAACTGTGGCAGTTTCAGCAGGCAGTTAAGGAGATAAAGCTGGAATGACTGGAATTAGGTTAAGAGCTGTACACCACATTATTAAAGGGTCTATGCTTAAGGATAGAGCTGAACCTTTAACTTCACTGAAGAAATGTGGTCAGAAAAAAACATCTTGGATGAACGTGATGGGAGATCCCTAAAACAGCGTTCAGTAGAAATCAGAGCTGTGTTTAATGTTTTATGTGATGAGAACTCACAGGATTGCGAGCTGTGTGTCCATAAGAAAACCACTTATTAGTGAGACCCATCAGGAGAAAAAGTTTCAGAGACTGAGATAGATTAAGAGATAGATTAAGAGACTTTGGAGTAATAGGAAATGGTCATGTGACCTGATGAGTCCAGATTGAGCCTATTCAGAAGCGATGGACGTGTCAGGGTAAGAAGCGATGCACCCATCATGTATAGTGTCCACTGTAAAGCCTCAGAAGGTCCAAGAACGCTCCCGGACGGGCCGCGCAGCCCCAGGCCCCCGGCCGGTGCCGGGCGATGCGGACTTCCGTACGCCACATCTGGAGACAGTGTTATAATCTGGGGGTTGATCAGTTACTCAGTAACGTTATGGGGCAATAAAATGAAGTCAGCTGACCTGAATGTACTGAATCACATCTATGGAGGGTTTCTTCTTCACTGATGGCATTGACTATTTTGCATGTACTAATAAACTGTAACATCTGGTTTCATATTTATACTCAAACCATGTATTTGAAAATACTTCCAACAGTATTAACATGTAACATGCAGACATTCAGCCGATATTATGTTAGTGTTTGTGTTCTACACTATTCGAAGTGGCTGAAAGTATTTTCTCTGCTATAGAAGGTTATTAGTAGTAAATGCTATTCTTTCAAGGATTTACACATTTGCACACACACACACACACACACACACACTGTTACTGTTCTTTGCTTCTGATCATTTTTCTGATGCTTCAATGTTAGGTTTTTAAGGCTGTTTCCTCCCCACAGAGTGTAATAATGCAACATACCAAATCTGAAATGCTACACACCAGAGGGCAGTTAAATGAGTATGAACCCTGGTATGGATGTCGGTTTATTGGTGGGGTCGAATTTCCCTGATTGGTCTTTGGCAAAAAGTTGGGGAGGGGCACATCCTCCGTTCCCCTAGTGAGTACACACCTGCACTGGTGTGATATTATAGCAAACTAAAAATATGAATAGTAATAATAATATAATAGTAAATATGAAATAATAATAAAAATAATAAAAATATGAATAGTAATAATAATAATAATAATAATAAGTGACAAGAAAAAGTGTTGGTCATGTTCATATGCCATAATCTAAAGAAAAGATAAAGTGGTATAAGGACGCAGTGTTTATACTGTACAGTGGTGTTCAAAATAATAGCAGTGTGTTAAAAATAAAAGTGAGTAAAGCTCCATATCCATATAATAACTTTTAATTTAAATCACATAAACACATTGGACTCCCTGTACATTCTATTCTGAATCACAACATGAAGAAAAATGTGCTAAATGTATTATTAGTTTAATGTAAGTGAAGAAAAAACAATTATTAGTCTGTTGAAAAAAACAGCAGTGTCATCACTCACCTTTATAAAGTGATGAATTTACTGTTTAAATAAAAATGCTTGAAGTTTAATCTTTCTTGTGCATCTTTTAAGTTATATTTAGTTTAGTATAACCAGGTTTCTGAGAACCGCTTCACATCTGTACAATTGTACTACACGCCACAATTCCTCTGCATTACTGTCATGTTGCACATCAAAGGTCGGACGCAGATGCAGGTGTGGGAATAAATGTCTTTATTTTTTATGTAACTGAAAAACACCAATGGTGATGAAAATGAACTAAACACACAACTTGGGAGTCTCGCTCTCACTCTTCCGCAGAGTCCTTGGGTTTTCACCCAGAAAGTCACAAGGAGTTCAGTCCTGTGGAACATGCAAACATATCTTCTGTTATATAACTCTAACTTCTTCAAATAGTCACAACGGTGGTGGCTACGGGGTCGGCTGGTTTAAATAGGAACACACACAAGGGATACACAGGTCAATCTACTTAGTGATAATAGCTGATGACATACACACACAGACACACTACGGGGAGACAAAGCGACGGCTCAGTAGTCCGGAGAACCGGATCTTCTTCCCTGAGGCCGAGGTGGCCCAGATGTTACAATGCGCTACTTCCGCGTTCTTTTCAATACGTCTCAGTCAGGTCCGGTTTAGCGATGGCTACGTTCTACACCCGCCGTCTCCAGGATCTCCCACGGATTAACGTTACTGACGTGCATCGTATTTGCAAAACAACCATATTATATAAGAATATATATGTATTATATACTATATAAGAACTTATTAAAGTCAAAGTCAACTTTATTATCAATTCTGCCACATGTACAGGACATACAGAGAAATGAAATTGTGTTACTCTCAGACCCTCGGTGGATAACAGATAACATTAAATACATACAGTAGAATTGTTAAAATAAAAATAAAGACAATTATACATATAGTATAAAAAAACAAATACAATATACAAGTAAGGACACATGGCAGAGAGTGCAAACCAGACAGAGTATTGCAAATGCGGACATACTGTATAGTGCAAATAGAGCTTGTAAGTATGATAAAGTGATAGAGAGCAGCCCTGTAACAGATAAGAGTCTTATGAGGTAGACTAAGAGTAGTATATATGTAGATGTAGGGTGACGTAGCTTCCTGTTTTCGTATCGTTGCCGCGAAAGTTTCGCGTTTGTATCAGCGTTTAAATTACATCGCTTTATACAATAACAATATTAATAGCAACTAGCTTTTACATCTCCATACTATTCGGCTTCGCCTTTTCTCTGCAATTTTTGGAGAACGCGCGAGTTTCCTCGTCTAAGAACAACAAACGGAATTGATCTCCAAACAACTAAAACTCCGACACAGAGGTACGTTATCATGTCTACCGTTCAGCTTGTTCAGTGTGTAGAGTGCAGGATGTTTAGACATTCTTCCTCCGTCATTAGTGATAACTTTATTTGTGATAGGTGTGTGTTAGTGAGCACTCTGACGGAGAAGATATCAGCGTTAGAGGAGCGCATCCAGACTTTAGAGAGTGTTAGAGAATGTGAGAGCAGCGTTATTCCTGTAGAGGACAGTCTGGGTGCCACAGGCGTAGATAATCAGCCCCCGACTCCGGCATTAGAGCCCTAACAGAGGGGCGAGTGGGTGACGACTCGGCGGCATACTCGTTCAGCCAAAGCTAACGCTAAGGCTAGCCCACCGGAGCACACCTCCTCTGCGCTTCACGTGGCCAACAGTTTTGCTCTCTTCAGTGCTGCACCGATGAGAAACCTGAAAGAGCTCTGGTTATAGGAGACTCTATACTGAGGCACGTGACATTAGCTAGACCTTTAGGGGTGCCAGCGGCAGTGGTTAGGTGTATCCCGGGAGCCAGAGCACCGGACATAGCAGGTAATCTTAGGGCTCTAGGACAGCACAGGTTCTCTAAGATAGTGGTACATGCTGGAGCTAACGATATACGCCTTCGTCAGTCAGAGGTTAGTAACAGTAACTTTACAGAGGTGTTTAAATTAGCGAAGGCGATGTCCGATGAAGTAATATGCTCTGGTCCCATCCCAATGAGACATGGCGACATAGCTTACAGCAGGTTATGGTCGCTGAACCGCTGGATGTCCAGGTGGTGCTCCGAAAATAATGTGGGCTTTAAAGATAATTGGAAGACCTTTGAGGGCAAAGCTGGCCTGTTAGGGCGGGACGGTGTCCATCCCACTCGGGAAGGTGCTGCTCTCATTTCCTGTAGTATAGCTCATAGTCTCAGTAGAGCTCTAATTAATCGGTGACAATCCAGAGCCCAGGCCAGGGAGCAGACAGACAGGCTAAACCAACCATCTGCTAGCTGCATAGAGTCGTCACTCAGGGTTCACCATATTGAGACTGTGTCTGTTCCCCGATCTAAGCAAAAATATAGAAAGACTCAGAAAGTCTGTTTCAATAATCTAATTAACATAAAGACCACAAACTCCGATGCGCAGCCGGCACCTCTGATCTGAACCTAGGATTGTTAAATATTAGATCTCTCGCATCAAAAGCAGTTATTGTTAATGAAATTATCACAGATCAATTCAATTCAATTCAATTCAGTTTTATTTGTATAGCGCTTTTAACAATTGACATTGTCTCACAACAGCTTTACACAATCAAAAGAATTATGTAAGTTTGTATGGAATGTGAATGTGTATGAATCAAAATGTTCAGATAGTCCCTGGTGAGCAAGCCCGAGGGCGACAGTGGCAAGGAAAAACTCCCTGAGATGGTAATAGGAAGAAACCTTGAGAGGAACCAGACTCAACAGGGAACCCATCCTCATCTGGGTGAAACAGATAGCAGGAAATGATCTGCATTTATACAGTGTTAAGTGTTAGGTTCAGCTATAATAGTTGATGTTAATTGATTTTATAATAGTTGATGTAAAATGGAGTCCAGTAGTTATTCGAGACTCAGATAGACTTGTAGAAAGTTTCAGTCCTGACCTCCAACCAGAAACCGGGCACCAGGATGGATCAGACAGGTCCGAAGGACAGAGGGAGTCTGGATCACTGGCAGCTCAGGAACCACATGTGTAGCTCGACAGAGAGAGAGAGAGAAAGAGTGAGAGGGGGAGACAGTGGGAGAGAGGAAAGAGAAAGAGGGGGAGGAAGAGAAGAGGTGGAGAGATTGCAATTAGGTATGGTCACAGTCACAATGTCTAATGTGAATGTATATTTACTGTAGAGTCCAAGCAGGGACTCCGGCAGGACTAACTATGACAGCATAACTAAAAGGGAGAGCCAGAAGGAAACACAAACATGAGGGCTCCCTGAGATGTAAAGCAAACAATCACCTCACCGTCAACAAACCTGAGTGATCAAATGAGACTGAGGAAGACAGCATCTAAAACATACCAGTTCACCATAATACTCTACGTCCATGAGTCCCCCAGATCTGCTCCTTTACCTTATGGCAAATCTATTTATAAAAATGCTTGGCTAAATAAATAGGTTTTTAGCCTAGACTTAAACACTGAGACTGTGTCTGAGTCCCGAACACTATTTGGAAGACTATTCCATAATTTTGGGGCTTTGTAAGAAAAAGCTCTGCCCCCAGCTGTAGTTTTCATAATACGCGGTAATGATAAGCAGCCTGCATCCTTTGACCGAAGTAGGCGTGGCGGATCGTAAGACACTAGCAGTTCGCTCAGATACTGCGGGGCGAGACCATTTAATGCCTTATATGTCAAGAGTAGTATTTTAAAATCAATGCGCAATTTCACAGGGAGCCAATGCAGTGAAGATAGGATAGGGGTGATGTGCTCATATCTTCTGGTTCTAGTGAGGACTCTCGCTGCTGCATTCTGGACTAGCTGAAGCTTGTTTATGCACCTAACTGAACAACCAGACAGTAAGGCATTACAATAGTCCAACCTAGAAGTGATAAAAGCATGAACTAGTTTTTCTGCATCGTTTAGCGACAATACATTTCTTATTTTGGCGATATTTCTGAGGTGAAAGAATGCTATCCTGGTGATATTATCTACATGAGCTTCAAATGAAAGGCTGGAATCTATAATCACGCCGAGGTCTTTTACTGTTGCACCTGATGGAACAGAAAGGCCATCTAAAGTTACGGTGTGATCTAAGATTTTACTTCTAGCCGTATGCGGTCCTATTACTAGAACTTCTGTCTTATCCACATTAAGCAGAAGGAAGTTAATTAGCATCCAATTTCTTATGTCCTGCACACATTGCTCAACTTTAGTAAGATGGTTTTTCTCATCAGGTTTTGTTGAGACGTATAGCTGTGTGTCGTCAGCATAACAATTAAAACTAATACCATGCTTCCGGATTATGTTGCCCAGAGGAAGCATGTAAAGGGAAAAAAGCAGTGGGCCTAAAACTGAACCCTGCGGAACGCCAAACTCCACTAGAGAACATGCAGAATAATCACCATTTAAGTCTACATACTGATAACGATCGGTCAAATAGGATCTGAGCCAGGAGAGGGCTGTACCCTTAATTCCTACTACATTTTCTAATCTGTGAAGAAGAATAGCATGATCAATAGTGTCAAAAGCTGCACTGAGGTCGAGTAATACAAGCATAGTTACACCACCCTGATCAGAGGCCAATAGGAGGTCATTTACTACTTTAACGAGTGCTATTTCTGTGTTGTGATGAGGCCTAAATCCTGACTAATACAGTTCATGTATGCCATTTCTATGTAGATATGAGCATAGCTGCTCCATTCAAGTGTGTCACAGTGATAATGTACGCACAGCACCACGCTACCGTATTAAACGTACATTCACATCAACTACCACACAGAGTTTTATCAGTAATCTCCCAGAGTTAGCAACTTCGATTAGGCCACCGTCTGACCCCACAGAACTCGATCAGGCGGCTGAATATTTAGAGTCGACATTTCGTTGTACCTTAGATAATGTAGCTCCAGCTAAAAGAAAAATTATTAGAGATAAGAAACTCGCTCCCTGGTATAACGATCACATGCGCACTTTAAAACAGACTGCTCGGAAATTAGAGCGTAAATGGCGTCAAACTAAATTGTTAGTATTTCAAATAGCATGGAAAGAGAGCATCCTGAACTATAGGAAAGCTCTTAGTGTAGCTAGATCAACGTATCTCTCCACTCTTACAGAAGAAAATAAAAATAATCCTAGATTTTTATTTAATACCGTAGCCAAATTAACCAGAAATAAGACCACTACAGAAATCTCCACAACAACATCGTGCAATAGGGAAGACTTCATGAACATTTTAATAATGAAATTGTAAATATCAGGCATAAAATTGAGGCTTTGAAACCGAACAATGTAATTGATACAGATGTTAACCTAGCCATGTCAGATTCAAACCTAGAATACTTTACTCCTCTTGAAGAGAATGAACTAATTTCACTCATTCATTCATTCATTCATTCATCTTCTGTACCGCTTTATCCTCTATTCAGGGTCGCGGGGGACCTGGAGCCTATCCCAGGAGACTTCGGGCACAAGGCAGGGTACACCCTGGACAGGGTGCCAATCCATCGCAGGGCACACACTCATACGCACATTCACACACTACGGTCAATTTGGGAACGCCAATTAGCCTAACCTGCATATCTTTGGACTGTGGGAGGAAACCGGAGTACCCGGAGGAAACCCACCAAGCACGGGGAGAACATGCAAACTCCATGCACACAGAGACGGGAATCGAGCCTGGCCAGGGAATCGAACCCAGACCCTGGAGGTGCAAGGCGACGGTGCTTAATTTCACTCATCTCTTCTGCAAATTCATCAACCTGTATATTAGATCCTATACCGACACATTGTCTCCAGGGTCAAGCCTTCTTCAATATGTTGATGATTGCTTGATAGCAGCGCCATCTAAAGAGCAATGTGAAAAGGACACCATAGCCTTGCTTTGTCACCTAGCAAAAAAGGGTCACAAGGCAAGTCTATCTAAATTACAGTTTGTACAACAGCAGGTAAAATTCTTGGGGCATCTGATATCAGAACAAGGTAAAACTTTAGGTCCAAACAGAGTAAAAGCAATTCAAGAAATTCCAAAACCAAAAACAAAAAAACAACTTATGTCATTTTTGGGCATGTGTTCATATTGCAGAACGTTCATTCCTAACTATGCAATCCTCGAGGCTCCCTTGAGTGAGATAGCTCATGGGAAGGGCCTACAGGCCCACAGTGCACTTAGTTGGACTCAAGAGGCAGAAAAGGCATTCACTAATTTGAAATTGGCACTACAAACCACACCTACTTTGGGGATCCCCAATCCAAATAAACCTTTTGTGCAGACAGTGGATGAAAAGCGAGGTTGTATGACGTCTGTGCTATTGCAAGAACATGGGAGTAAACTTAGGCCTGTGGCCTATTTTTCAGCAAAACTAGATCCTGTAGCAGCAGGGTTACCAATGTGTTTAAGAGCCGTTGCAGCTGCTGAAAAAGCTGTAACAGCTTCTAGGGACATAGTAGGGTACAGTGATTTAACTTTATTGGTTCCACATGCAGTTTCACTACTTCTCCTCGAACAAAAAACGGCACACATGTCAACAGCACGATGGTTGAGGTATAACACAATTTTATTAGAGATGCCAAATGTTACAGTAAAAAGATGCACTGTGCTTAATCCTGCTACTCTTCTTCCTACAGAAGGCGATGGTGAACCACATGACTGTGTAGCTGTAACTAATGAAATTTGCAGCCCAAGACCTGATTTACAAGATATTCCTTTGCAGAATGCAGAAATGGAAGTGTTTGTAGATGGATCAGCATTCAGGAACAAACAAACAGGCCAAAATTGCGTAGGGTATGCCGTAGTAACTGCATATGGTATATTAAAATCAGAGCCACTTCCTAAACATCTATCTGCACAAGCAGCAGAGCTCATTGCTTTAACAGAGGCATGTAAACTTGCTGAGGGTAAAACAGTCACTATATATACTGACAGTCAGTTCGCTTTTGGGGTAACTCACGATTTTGCAACACTGTGGAAGCACAGGGGGTTTCTTACATCATCAGGGAAGCCCATAGCGCATCACGGCCTGATTTCTGACCTCCTGAAGGCAATCCTTTTACCTAAATCGATTGCTGTTTGTAAATGCGCAGCTCACACAAAAAACAATGATCCAATTTCACAGGGAAACTCAAGAGCAGATGCAGCAGCAAAGACAGCGGCATCGAGACCACTTAATGACAATGTTAACATGTGCATGACTAAATCTTCTGTTCCAACAGCTGATTTACAGGATTTGCAGACACAAGCTACCCCAGCAGAAAAGCAAGACTGGTCGAAGGCTGGGGGAAAAGTGAGGAATGGGGTATGGTACGGCCCCAATAACAAACCTTGTTTACCAAAAGCTTTATTTCCTCATTATGCAAAATTGACACATGGTAAGGACCATGTTTCAAAAGGGGGAATGGCTGATAGTATATCTCTGTGTTGGTATACTAGAGGCTTTACAAATTACTGCCAAAAATACTGTGAAAAATGTGTAATTTGTGCGACTAATAACATAGGGAGAGGAATTAAGATCAGTCAAAGTGCACACCCACAACCACAAAGGCCTTTTGAACATATACAAATGGATTTCATAGAACTAACACCAAGTGAAGGGAAGAAATATTGTTTGGTATTAGTTGATATGTTTTCTAAATGGGTGGAAGCTTTCCCTACATCCAAACAAGATGCTAGTGCAGTAGCAAAAGCATTGCTATCTGAGATTATCCCACGCTGGGGAATCCCTGAAAAAATAAGTAGCGACAATGGCACGCCCTTTGTAAACCAGGCTCTCCACCAAGTAGGAGAACGTCTGGGAATAGATTTAAGACAGCATTGTGCATACCACCCAGCTAGTGGGGGTGCAGTAGAAAGAGAAAATGCCACATTAAAGAACAAACTTGCAAAATGCTGTGATGAAACGGGAATATCATGGACCAAAGCACTTCCCATAGTACTAATGTACATGAGAACTAGAGTAAGGGGGAGAGCAAAATTAAGCCCTTTTGAGATTCTGTTTGGCAGACCACCCAATACTGGAATTGGACCAAAACCCATCACTAGAAATCTAACAGGTCATTGTGAAGATGAAATGTTGTGTTATTGTGCAAAACTCTCTGCTGTTTTATCTCAAGTACAGGCCCAAGTGAAAGAGGCCTTGCCACAACCAGCAGAGGGAATCCTGCATAACCTGAAGCCAGGGGACTGGGTAGTGGTAAAAGACTTCAGGAGAAAGAGTTGGAGGGCTAGAAGGTGGCTGGGACCGTTCCAGGTGCTCCTTGTGACGCAGACAGCAGTTAAGGTAGCGGAAAGAGCAACATGGATACACGCCAGCCACTGTAAGCGCGTCCTAGAACCAGAGAATCAGAAGAGAGAGCACACAGAGGTCAACAAGGGTGAACAGTGAAGTGCTAGTAACCTCTCCTGTAAACCCCAACAGACCTTCACCTGCACGCAAAGTGCATGGGTCAGAAGAACCAACGAGAGTGACAGAAACAACGCAGAACCACAACTCTCCACTCAAATTCATCGCAAGAATAAGTACACTACATTTGAGAACAACACATGAAGAAATTGTAAGGTGTCAAAGTAGCAGTAGTGACATATTGGTGACATATAAAAGTAATTAGAGTTAAAAGTAAGTGTTGTAACTAATGATAAGATAGAAGACTGATTTAAGGAAAAAATAATAATAATAATAATAATACATCAGTGACTGAGAGTATTCACATTACAGACATTGAATTGACTGGACTGGACGGTAAGAAAAATAAAAAATAAAAATGAGAAATCAATTCCAACAACACCCCAAAGTAATCTGGGTGGCCTTAGGAGTAATAATAGTTATGGTTATCCTGATATGCTTTACTGAGAACACTGAGAGAAACGGACATGATAAAGTCTATTTAACAAACTCAAGCCACATGCATTTAACTAGAATAAAGAGAAAAGACAGCATGATAAAAAGGCATAACGCTAATCTCAATAGATGTGTTGGGAATTGGGGATGTGCTCTATCATTAGACATTGCTGATAATATGACAGATATACACAATGGCTCGTGCTGGATATGCCATGCCATGTCCTCGAGCTGGGTAGCATTGCCCCTTAATAATGTCACAGCAGCAGAAGCAAATGCAGACAACACGTCTTGTATCATACCGATAACCACCGTGGCCATCTTACAGATATCTGCATACTACAAACAAACAGGGAGGCCAAACTTAGCAGTCCCTGGGTGTAATTATTCCAATAATCTATGTTTTGACGCGCCAGGGAGCTATTGTTCCCCATTGCCTGTTAAGAAATATGAAGACAATTCTACTTATATGGTCCCTTGGCAAAAAGGAGACACTTGCGTTGTGCAAGATCAAAAGGAAAATGGGGAACCTGACTTAGGATGGTCTGAGTGCACCACTTACGTTCGTATAACCAATCGTTCAAAAGGTAGGTCACCTAAATGTAGTATAGATGGTAATTATTTTCCAAATGATGGTAGTTGTCCATTCATAGAACTATCGTCAACAAACACAGTAATGTGGGTGTGTGGGTTAAACGCATATGTGACCTTACCTAGTTATTTCAATTGGACAGGCTCATGTTATCCTGCATATGTAACTCCTAGTGTGTCAGTACACACAGAAAATCCGTGGGGGCCACGGATGTTAGAAAATAGACGAAAAAGAGATATCCCTATTAAATTTCATGGCTACACTTTAGGAGACCCGTGGACTAGCCCAGGAGTAAATGTAGGCTGGTCACTCTTCCTCGGCGGAGGAACAACTGTAGCCCTAAACAAGGTAAATGGTTTAGCATACATGTTACTGATACTAAAAAATGACACCGTAAATGCCTTGCAGTTAGTAAATGATGAACTTAAGCAGGTTAGAGAGATCACAATTCAAAATAGAATGGCTCTGGATATTTTACTGGCCGAGAGAGGTGGCGTGTGTAAAGTTCTAAACACCTCTTGTTGTTTTTATATTCCTGACAATCATCAACATATTGAAGAAGGCTTGACCCTGGAGACAGGGTCAACGATTCCAGACTTTTTCTTAATGCTTCATTGTAAATTGTGGGTGACTCTGAGTACCCCTGGCATAATCTCGAGAACGTATAGGGTCTCCCCTTAAATGAAAACGCAAACCAGTACTGGCTGTCAGGGTGAACAGGAACGCTAAAAAATGCATTGGCCAAATCTACAACTGAAAACCACCGGCTGCCCGGTGGGATTTGTGCTAGGATAGTGTATGGATTCGGGACATTTGGAGCTCTTGGTATTATTGCATCATTTACTGCCTGAAGGTCCTGCACAAATCTCCAATCATCAGGTTCACCTGGAATTTTTGCTTTTTTCACTGGAAAGATTGGTGTTCTAACTGGTGAGTCTTCACATGGGATTATCACTCCAGCCTTTAATAAAGAATTAAACACGGGAGTAATGCCTTCTATCGCCTCAGTTTTCAATGGGTACTGTGTTTTACAAGGCCTATAATCTGATTTTGGTGTAATTTTTACTGGTTCAACATCACATATGAGTCCCACATCATGTTTTCCCTTTGCCCAAAGACTCTCTGGCACTGTTTTTAGCCTTGGGTCGCTTATCTCTATCTGTGGGAAGCTCCAATTCACTCTGTCATGATTCAATGTTGACACCGGAATTATCTCTACAGTTCTCTTAGCTTCTACCAACCAGTTCAGACCGACCTTGTATGTGTTATTTGTTTTACTATACCAAGTTTCTGTGTCTCCCACACGAACCCAATCATTAATTCTGAGGTTATTCAACACCCACGGTCCCAATTCTTGTCATTCATTTTTGTTATTTTTAGATAATGACACATGAGGATGTGACCCTTCTATGGTAAATGGGTGTGGCATGCCAGTTCTTACATTTACTTTAGAGAGGTCTATAGATACGGCGCATCTATATTGGTCCCAATATAGATCTTGAAACAATAGCATGTCTGGGTTTTGTAGTTCTCTAAACCATTCACTCTCATACTCATTATCAGGCTTTTCGAAATGAATGTGTGCAGTGCAGTGCAAATCATGTTCAGACATAAAACTTGTGTTAGTAGGGTTAGTGCGGTCATGTGCTGCTTCCACAAGCGTCTGGTTCACTGAACTCGTAATAGATTGAGCCCATATCCACTCATACACGTACATCAATGGCCTGGTGTCATATTTCACCCCCTGAATTTCTACTTCATCTTTCTCTACTACTTTTAACCCTCCTGGGGTACTAATCAAACTCAATCCCAATTTGTTTATTAAATCACGCCCCAGGAGATTAATAGGACAACAACTAGAAAGCAAGAATGAAAATTTGAATTTTTCTCCTTTATCAGTTTCACACTTGAGGGGTGTAGAAAATTTTTCCTTTACCATGACACCAGATGCCCCTACTGAGTTCAGGTACCGTCCACTCGTTTTTACTGGCTCACTTAACTGACTAGATCTTATCACAGAGTTTCCTGCTCCAGAATCTACCAGAAACATAATCTTTTCTCCTGCAACATTCATCATATACACAGGCATTTGCTTATATGACTCATCACCATACTTTGCGTAAGTGCCAAGATGTTCTTGCACATTTTCTAGTCTTAATATAGTTTGTGAAATAAGTTCAGAAAGGTTAGTTGAAGAGGTTAGCTCTAGCGAATCTTCATTGCAAAGCATTAAAGGTTTTGACTCACCCTCTCCTTCGGGTCTGCTCCCCACGGCCCCGTCCTTTTTCTGTCAATTTCCACCCTGATCCTCACCTCTCCTAATCCATTCCTCTCCTCTGCTCCTTCTCGGACAGTCTCTAATCCAATGGTTTTCACTTCCGCATCCATAACAGCCATTTGTTCTCCCACGTCCACGTCCACGGCCTCCTCGTCCTCTTCCACGTCTCCTGTACTGTCCATCCGTAGTTTGTCTTACCATCTGCAACACTGCCAGCTGTGCACTGTGACTCTCGTCTTCTCTCTTCTTGTTGCGCTTATCTTGTTCTTCTGATATCAGCTTTTCCGCGTGTATTGCATGTTGTTCAATGAGACTAAGTTTTCCAGTGTCCCATCCAACGCATGTGTTTTTCACTTTTTGAGTGATGTCCTCCTGTAATCCATTCATGAAACTGTTCCTCAAATGTGCTTCATACGGTGAAATTGCTGCCACAGACATGTCTGCAGGCCTCTCCAACCCGCTGTTTGCATCATGTACCTCAGTGAGACGGGTGAGATAGTTTGACACGCTCTCTCCTGGTTGTTGTTTGCACATTGATATTTTAGTCTTATCCATTTTTGCTGGGAACGCTTCTTTACATGCTGCTGTAAGGCACACCACAAAACCGTTAAATGCTTGGTTTTCTTCATGATCAGCCTGAGCTCGCCGTGCGAAAACATTGTCCGTTGGCCAGGAATACTTGATCTTTGCAAAGTCCGCACCTAGTTTTCTCCCCAAAAGTCGTCGCATTTCATAAGATGTCGGGCGAAACTCTGAGCAAAATCTGCCCATTTCATCTTTCATCTCCAAAATCTTTTAAAGTAGCAGTTATTAAACCAATAATTAAGAAACCTGACCTCGACCCCTGTCAGCTGTCCAATTACAGGCCAATATCAAACCTCCCCTTTATCTCTAAGATTCTGGAAAAGATAGTAGCGGAGCAGCTATGCTCATATCTATGTAACAGGGTAAGTGGTTGTTCATTTGTGATTCAGCTGGGGGTGTGGTTATTAGTTTAATGAAGGGAACACAGTCTATTTAAGGACTCTTATTTTGACTGGTGGTGACATGTTTGTGGTGTCTGGGTCCTCTTCAACTGGGCGTGTCCCTTTTCGTTCCTGGTTAAGGTAGGCTTGGATTCTGTTGACTATGTAGCTAGGTGAATAGCTTAATGCTAATTTACACCATTTACAGTTTCATTCTAGTGGAGTTGGCGGCATGGGTGTGTGGATTATTCGTGGCGCAGCGCGCTTTTAGGTATGCCGGTATTTACAGTAAAATTCTTTATCACTTTGGCAGTAAACCTATTTAGTGTATTGTTATAGTGACAGCGGCGCTAGCAGGATGAGAATGCTGGCCGGTAGATTGAGCTGGGTATCGGCAGTGAGTAATCATACAGCTTCACGCTTCATTGTCTAACCCAAGTAAGTATATTTATTGTGTCTCTCCTTTCCATGTGGTCAATATATTGAAGTTAATGTGGATATTTTCCTCGTATTAGGAGTGAAGTGGAACATTATAATTCCTTCGCCTTCTATCTAGTTGAAATGCTATTGGCGACGCCATTGCTGTTTTGCTTATGAGTAAGAAGACTGCTTGCTTGCGACTCGGCTGCTTTGTAGGCCGTTGGGCTGGTAGCTACGGTGTGCATGCTTGTTAAGTTTCTTTTGTTTTTCTATTTTTATTTTTGATTGGCTTTTATTCTTGTTTTGTGTGGATGGAGCTGTTTTTCATGTCTACTTTGTGTATTATATTGTAACGGTGCGAGTGTTTGTGTTGTTGTCTCTTTTTGTTATGTTAAATTGGTGCGTTTAGGCATCGGTCTCGGTCATATATAGGACTGGGAGACGACTTGGTGCCTTTGTCTATATACTACTGAGTCTGTGAAATTGTTTGTTTATATCTTTTGTTTGATGTGATTATTGTTCAGTGTGGATTGTGTAGACCTTGTGTTAGTTTTGTGTGTGCATGTTGGTGTTGTGTTCTTTTCCTTTCCTTATTGTTTTGATCAGGAGCCAGGCATGGTGCAGGACAGGGGAAGCTGGCTGCATGCGTTTGGGGTGTGTGCTTCACCAATTGCAAGTGTACCAACACAATCATTTCTTGTAGTGAGTGCATGCATCTAATTTGATGTGAATTTGGGTGGGTTTTGGATGATTTTCTGAGCTGCAGCCAGCCTGCTGTGTCCTGTCAGTCTCTGTTTCCCTTTTTTCCCTTTCCTTCCCTTTTTGAGGAGTGTTTTTATGTAATGGCAAAGTGTGTACTGCTTCTGTGTCTTTTTGGGAGCAAATAGTGCTGTTTGTTTTTAATAAAAACATCCTTTTTGTATTGATACCCACGTCTCGGGTGATTTTTAGTCTTGCCTTTGATAGTTGGAACTTACCTGTGTGTCTTTATTGGGAGTATTCCCCTGGCGCCCCACCAGGGTGGCGTAGTCGGATTTAGTTAATTTAGCAAAGTCCCGCCTTTTGGGATATTACGAGTGCCACATCTACATAGAAATGGCATACATGAACTGTATCAGTCAGGATTTAGACCTCATCACAGCACAGAAACAGCACTCGTTAAAGTAGTAAATGACCTCCTATTGGCCTCTGATCAGGGTTGTGTAACTATGCTTGTATTACTCGACCTCAGTGCAGCTTTTGACACCATTGATCATGCTATTCTTCTTCACAGATTAGAAAATGTAGTAGGAATTAAGGGTACAGCCCTCTCCTGGCTCAGATCCTATTTGACCGATCGTTATCAGTATGTAGACTTAAATGGTGATTATTCTGCATGTTCTCTAGTGGAGTTTGGCGTTCCGCAGGGTTCAGTTTTAGGCCCACTGCTTTTTTCCCTTTACATGCTTCCTCTGGGCAACATAATCCGGAAGCATGGTATTAGTTTTCATTGTTATGCTGACGACACACAGTTATACGTCTCAACAAAACCTGATGAGAAAAACCATCTTACTAAAGTTGAGCAATGTGTGCAGGACATAAGGAGGCAATTGGATGCTAATTAACTTCCTTCTGCTTAATGCGGATAAGACAGAAGTTCTAGTAATAGGACCGCATACGGCTAGAAGTAAAATCTTAGATCACACCGTAACTTTAGATGGCCTTTCTGTTCCATCAGGTGCAACAGTAAAAGACCTCGGCGTGATTATAGATTCCAGCCTTTCATTTGAAGCTCATGGAGATAATATCACCAGGATAGCATTCTTTCACCTCAGAAATATTGCCAAGATAAGAAATATATTGTCGCTAAACGATGCAGAAAAACTAGTTCATGCTTTTATCACTTCTAGGTTGGACTATTGTAATGCCTTACTGTCTGGTTGTTCAGTTAGGTGCATAAACAAGCTTCAGCTAGTCCAGAATGCAGCAGCGAGAGTCCTCACTAGAACCAGAAGATATGAGCACATCACCCCTATCCTATCTTCACTGCATTGGCTCCCTGTGAAATTTCACATTGATTTTAAAATACTACTCTTGACATATAAAGCATTAAATGGTCTCGCGCCGCAGTATCTGAGCGAACTGCTAGTGTCTTACGATCCGCCACGCCTACTTCGATCAAAGGATGCAGGCTGCTTATCAGTATTATGAAAACTACAGCTGGGGGCAGAGCTTTTTCTTACAAAGCCCCAAAATTATGGAATAGTCTTCCAAATAGTGTTCGGGACTCAGACACAGTCTCAGTGTTTAAGTCTAGGCTAAAAACCTATTTATTTAGCCAAGCATTTTTATAAATAGATTTGCCATAAGGTAAAGGAGCAGATCTGGGGGACTCATGGACGTAGAGTATTATGGTGAACTGGTATGTTTAGATGCTGTCTTCCTCACTCTCATTTGATCACTCAGGTTTGTTGACGGTGAGGTGATTGTTTGCTTTACATCTCAGTTCCCCCTCATGTTTGTGTTTCCTTCTGGCTGTATACAGTAAATATACATTCACATTATACATTGTGACTGTGACCATACCTAATTGCAATCTCTCCTCCTCTTCTCTTTCTCCCCCTCTTTCTCTTTCCTCTCTCCCCCTTTCTCTCTCTCTCTCTCTCTGTCGAGCTACACATGTGGTTCCTGAGCTGCCAGTGATCCAGACTCCCTCTGCCCTCCGGACCTGTCTGATCCATCCTGGTGCCCGGTTTCTGGTTGGAGGTCTCATCGCATGGATGCCCCGTGTGTCTCTTTGGGATGCGTCTGGTGTCTGGGGATGATTCTATCTACTTAGAAGATGGTTCTGGCCTCGACTGATGTTGTCAGCTGTTTCTCTGAGGACTTGACAATTCGATAGTTCAGGACTGGAACTTTCTACAAGTCTATCTGAGTCTCCAATAACTACTGGACTCCATTTTAACATCAACTATTATAACATCAATTAACATCAACTATTATAGCTGAACCTAACACTTAACACTGTATAAATGCAGATCATTTCCTGCTATCTGTTTCACCCAGATGAGGATGGGTTCCCTGTTGAGTCTGGTTCCTCTCAAGGTTTCTTCCTATTACCATCTCAGGGAGTTTTTCCTTGCCACTGTCGCCCTCGGCTTGCTCACCAGGGACTATCTGAACATTTTGATTCATACACATTCACATTCCATACAAACTTAAATAATTCTTTTGATTGTGTAAAGCTGTTTTGAGACAATGTCAATTGTTAAAAGCGCTATACAAATAAAACTGAATTGAATAGATAAGACATTGTAAATACTACCCTGTACTGTGTTCTGTAAATGTACAGTCACGCTGAACGTGTAGCTCTTGTAGATGTTTTTTCAGCTCCTCCACTTCATTAGAAAGTTCTTCTATTTTAACATGTCAGGTCTAATAATGAAGGCTCAGGAATGCTACAGTAATCATGATCCATCGTTACATCCATGGGTACGGGTTCAACAGGTACCACTTCAGCAGGACCGCGATGCTTTAACGGCGTAATCATTCCAAGCTAACAGCACTGGTGCAGCGACAGTTACTAACTTTTTCCGTGTCTCTTGTGTTTGCGGTTCAATAATCTGATCACTGCTAAAATGTTTACTGCAAACCTTAGAATCGCTGGTTGGACAAAAATCGTCTCGGCGTATGAAGTTCACAAGCCGCCACCGTTTTCTAAGGTCCATTGAACTTCGCAGAAGATGTACACAGCGGAACACAACAGTGTACGTTTTATACCTTCTGCTGTCTCTGAAATCTATAAACACACTTTTTTCTGAACATTTCCTCCAAACTCCAACACAATGGCCGACAAACCGGAACTCAGCGAGCCCTATCACTTCAAAGCGGAAGTACGTCACGAGTCTACATGCAAGTAGTGTATTCATTGCAATAATGAAATAATAATAATAATAATAGTATCACTGATTACATTAAACTGTTCTGTTTTTTTTGCACTGCATTATTTTTCACCACTATTCATTTTTTGCACCATAGATAATTATGCTCATTATTGCACTACTGTATATACTGTATAAATAAGAACTCACACATGTACATATGTATATCCTGTAACTTTTAGGCATGTGATCTTCCAGACATGTTAATCCACTACAATGTTTGCACAATTCTGAATTACACTGTATTATACTGTACACTATTATTGAAAGTATAAAAAAATAAATGTAAGAAAATAACTTTCTCTGCTAAATGTCTAATGCTGTTGCTTTATTGAAGGTGTTTGATTGTAATTGTTTAGGGAAAAACTGTAAAATTAAAGCATTTTGCTGATAAATGTCTACTGCTGTTAGTTTTAGTGTTAAATCTTATAAATTTAGAAAAAATCTGTAAAATAACGGTGTTTCTCTGCAAAATGTTAAATAACAATTTCAGTAGATTTTATGTTTTTGCAGATAATATGAGTGTTTTACCTTGATTAAAATTTTTTTTGTTTTTTACAGTGTAATTATATAAATTATAAACTATTGTAAATAACTTGAAATTATAACTAATGTAAATAGTTATTTTTTCCTAATCTATTTACAAGGTGTGTTCTAGTCAAACAGGGCTTTGTCATGATTTCTCTCTACAGACAGTCAATCACAAACACCACGTGTACATTACAGGAACTGTTCTGGGAGTTACTGCCACATTCCCTGTACAGTCCTGACCTCGATCCAAGCCATTTCCATGATTGGACCATTAAAGGAGTTCCTGGGAGGCCAGTGTTCGAGACATGAAACAGGCATGGTGTTTGGAGAAATCTTTCTACCTTGATGGGATTCAAGCTCTAGTGAGAAGCTGGGAAAAGTGCGTTAGTGAATGAGGAGATTATATAGAGAAATAAAGGGAGTTTTTATTCTTATAACTGAGAGTAAAACAGTCCCAGTTTGACTTGAACACAGCTCGTATATTTTCTGTATGTTTCCAATTATGAAAGATTTTTATTTATTTATTTATTTTTTATTATTAAATTGTCACATCAAATGATCATCTAATGCAGGATTAACATACAAATCCTTCTGATCTTCAATAAACCTGCTACTGGAGGGAAACTTACAGTTTGAAATCTCCTCCACTGCACAGTTTCACACACAACACACAGCCAGTTAAACATCTCACCCAAGATTAACAGCACAGCACTAACAAGTACAAATACAGTAAAGACATCAACTTTTAACGTCTGTTTATTATTAATTTTAAAACATCAAAATTAAATAATCAATTTCAGATTTAAATTGAGCAGCACGGTGGTGTAGTGGTGTAGCACCGTCGCCCTGCACCTCCAGGGTCCGGGTTCGATTCCCGTCTCTGTGTGTATGAGTTTGCATGTTCTCCCCGTGCTTGGTGGGTTTCCTCCGGGTTCTCCGGTTTCCTCCCACAGTCCAAAGATATGCAGATTAGGCTAATTGGCGTTCTCAAAATTGCCCGTAATGAGTGTGTGTGTGTTTCCTGCGATAGATTGGCAGCCTTGTCCAGGGTGTACCCTGCCTTGTGCCCTAAGTCTACAGGATAAAGCGTTATAGAAGGTGAGTTAGATCTAAACTTGTATATCAAAACAGACTTATGATTTTAATTTCATTCTGTGGTTTATTTGGTTTTGAAGCCCTGAACTGAACATTGAGAGGAAAAGTGTTCTGTAGTTATTAAAACTTAATATCACAGTATTTATATTTAATATCTCTTTATTTCTACACAGTAGGTCATTATTTTACCCCAAAATACATTTATTTTAATTTAATAACTTGAAACTCTTTTCATAATGAACTATTCAGTGTTTTTTAAACAAACTTTAATAAAGAATATGAATCTTTAATGTGCAGTATTTCATTAATGAACTCTAACTGATCTGATTGACACTTACAGAGCACTGAAGTGGGAGGAGCTTAACAGGAGATTCTTTACCAGCAACACATAGTAATGGCAGGAATGTGTCAGTAAATGTGTGTGTGAAAGTGTGTATGTGTGTGTTAGTGAGAGGGTCGGAGAATGACAGTTTTCCTCCGTCCCAGTCCAGCTTCACTCTGATCCTCTGGAGTTTCTGTGACACTGACAGGCGAGTGCGTTTGTGTGATGTAGAACGTCTGTAATATTCACCTTCATAATACAACACACACCAGATTCCACTTCTGGATAATACACCTCCCTTCCTCTGAGCAGATTCTGTCATCACACCCACAGACCACCATGTACAGTCTCCAACTTCAACATCCCAGCAGTGAGTCCCTGAGTTAAAGCCCTCAGAGCCCAGAATACACAAATATTTATCAAATCTCTCTGGATTATCAGGAAGTTCCTGTTTCTCATCACTGAGTCTCACACTGGTCAGATCATCAGATACAATAAGTTCAGGATGAGCAGTGTTGGGGTCCAGAGTTACAGGTGCTGAAAACACACACACACACACACACACACGACTAGCTAAGCTAACTTAAACATTATGTTATGATAATATTGGCTAGAATTTGCCTAAATATTAACAAATAAATAAACTTAATATCGTATATAACTTAACATCATGCCTGGTGTCCTTTTGATGTGTTTTAGTTACAAATTTAAACAATATTTTTTAAAAATAGTAACTAATGCATCTCAATTATTGAACAGTCTGACAGCAATCAAAGTCTTTCAAAAATAAAAGATCTGTTACATTACAGTCAAAATACAAAGTGAACAGATCATCATCATCATCATCACCACCATCAACAACATCAACAACAACACAGACAAAGATAACACTAAGTCTTACAGTATTGGACAGTGTGCTGCATCTTCTCCCAGACTCTGAACTTCAGGTTGTCCAGATGTTTGGCCACATGGATCAGTGCTCCTGAAAGCTCCTCTGGATGCTGCAGTGTGCTCTGGGCTCTGCAAGAACATTCAGGAGTCAGTGTTGCTGTGGGTTTGGATTCAGAAACACAGAGAACGAGAGAGACAGGAAGCACATCACTCACCTTCTCACTGTGGTCTTGTAGTTCTGTAACACAACAAAGCAAACATCAGTGGATATGATTTACATTTTTACACTGAAATGTGACGTTTCTGATGATGGACAGAAGTTTGACTTTCTCACAGTATAAATACTGACTAAATGATCCTCACTTGTAAGAACGAGACGTCTTCAGCTCTCATCTCCTCTTCTGTGGTTCTGATTATGTCTGAAAGAGATGATATGTCTCTGCTCAGCTTCTCAATCTTCTCCTTCATCATCTGACTCTTCTGCTCCTCTTCCTCTCTCAGTGCAGTGATCCTGGCTGCCTCTTCATCTCGTAGAAACTGGTGAAGCTTCTGAAACTCCTCCTTAATCTGACGCTCTGTGTGTCGGGCCTGAATCTGCAGTCAAGAGGAAATTAAATGAAATATAACTGATTATACAATCATGCAGAATATAATTCTAATATTAAAACAATCTTATTGATTCTAACCTTTATATGTTCTGCAGTCTGACTCTAGTTCAGTTTACAGTCGTTAAAGATCTCCAGTTTCTCCTGTAGGGGCTTCAGTGCAGTTTTCAGCTCCTCCTGAAACAAATCAACACACTGCATGGAGACTCTGTGTTTCAGCTCTTATTTTACATCATTAACTCAGATCACTGACAGGATTTAACTCTACAGTATTTAATGTGAGTTTAAAAGTAATGTAACTGTAATACTGTAGTTATGTTCTCTTTCATAAACACTCTGATGGCCTTTTAAACTTCAGATTTAGACGTATATTTATTTGTTTATTTGTCCTGTGATCCATAACCTCACAGGTATATAATATTTACCTTACAGTCTGTTACTGCCTCGTCAATGGGGCGGAATTTATGGTCGGTGTGTTTTATTGAAGTCTGACACACCACACACACCGGCTGTTGATGGTCCAGACAGAAGAGTTTGAGTTTCTCACTGTGCAGACTGCAGACTGTTTCAGACGCTGATGAAGATCTCTGACTTCTCTCCTGTAAGAAAGTCTCACACAGGTTCTTTAAAGCCAGGCTTATTGGAGGTTCCTCCATAGACGACTTCCTCCTACAAACAGGACATTCTCTGGATCCTTTGGTCTCCCAGAACTTCTGCAAACACACTTTACACACACTGTGACTGCAGTGTAGAACAACAGGATCCTTGAAGATTTCACAGCACACAGGACAGGAGAAATCCTCCTCTGAAAACTTAGAAGCCATTTTATTTAGCTGCTGTTCTTCTCTCCAGTCCAAATGCTCAGAGTTTCACTTTCACTTTGGTAAAAAGTAATCACACCCTGATTTTAGGTTTGTTTCAGGATAAAAACATGACTTTGTAGGTTCAGTTAATAATCACTTCCTTTTACAGAGTTAAAAATGAGGCAAGAAATAAACTGAGAATAAAACTAACGTCACCAGAGCAGAACACTGCAGGCTGTTTATGAAGGACTGCAGGCGTCTCAGACTCGACACTTCCTCAATAGGAGGAGTTTTAGAGACTATTTATAGATCTTACAACAAGAAATAGGAGAATCACAGTTAACGCCAACCAAGTTACAACAGAATTCTATGAGAGAAATAAACAAATCGTAGGGTGTAAATAGTTATTAACAGCAATGAATATCAATAAATAGAAGAATAATTGACCAGGAACAAATAAATTAACAAACCAACAAGATAATAATGTTAGACCTTAATGCCGCTCATGACCAGTTATCAGAGGTGGGTAGTAACGAGTTACATTTACTGGAGTAGATTTGTAAAGAAGAAACGCTACTCTTACTCCGCTACAATCGGCTCTACTCGACTCGTTACTTTTCTAACCGTTTATTCTACACATGCAGCCGGTGGATCTACTGTTTTCAATTCAATTCAGTTTTATTTTTATAGCGCTTTTAACAGTTGTCATTGACGCAAAGCAGCTTTACACAATTAAAAGAATTATTGAAATGTGTATGAGATGTGAATGTGTATGAATCAGAATTATCAGATTGTCTACACTTACTTTCCATCTCATTTCAGGAGGATATCATTTTTACAACAACCAGTTATGTTAATATATTAACATAACAAAGTATGGGTTAACAAAGTAGGACATTATTAATGAATGAATGAATGAATGAATTAATTAATTAATCTAATGTATTATTTCTAATTCAGTATTTACATTAGTTAATAATCAATCGACTTGCTTTACATAGCTTGGAACGAGATGCTGCGTGAAAATGCTATGGGAACATCTTTTCATGTTGCCGGGTGTGAAGCATGTGTGTATCAAACACGCCAATTTTTGACTTATATAACCTCGGTTGGTTGACGTCATCTGATGAGACGAACCTGCAGGTTATAAATAGGAGTGAACCGGAAACATTCCTCAGATTGACTTTGTCTGAACGGACGTCCGGTCACGTAGGCAGTGCGGTATTGGAGTACAGCATCTCGTTCCTGCCTTTTCAGGGAACAGGGTTACAGCAAAGGAACCAGAGACGTTCCCTTTCAAAGGCTACACTCGATGCTGTGTGAAAACGCTATGGGAACGAGAGTACCAACGCCGCTGCACTGCAAGTGTCTGGACCCCAAGATTGTGTAGCGTGTACGCACAAGGCCGAGGAGGTCACAGAACTACATCTGGGAAGCTGACTCCAGGACCCGTGAGCCCGGAGTGGCATGAACATTCAGACTATAAAATCTAACAAATGTGTTCGGAGAGGACCATCCCGCCACATCACACACTTGCTGCAGGGGAATACCTCTTGCTAGTGCAATAGATGAGGCGATCCCCCTGGTTGAATGAGCCCTGATTCCTAGAGGCGAAGTCAGCCCACGCGCCTCATAGGAGAGGGCAATAGCATCTCTCACCCAGTGTAGTGGTGGCCGCCCCCTGGTCGCGGCCCCATAACATGTAAAAAGCTGCTCTGTCTTACACCACTGGCTGATGCGGTGGACGTAAATCTGAAGAGCACGTACTGGAGACAGTAAGTGAAGTCTCTCCTGCTCCGAAGCTGTAAAAGGCGGAGGACAGAAGGCTTCAAGAACAGTAGGGTGCATGTTGAGAATAGAACTTTCGGAAGATAGTTCAGTGAGGATGCAAAATGGCCCTGACCCTAGTGGTTCGAAAGGGGTGTCAATTAGTCCTTCGAGCACGATAGATAAAACCCACAAAAGGGACCGTGGCTCTAGTGGGTGGCCTCAACCATTTAGCTCTATGAATGAAACGGGTAACTAATGCCTCTTTTCCACTGCATAGTACGGCACGACACGGTTCAGTTCAACTCACTTCGGTTCGGCACAGTTTGGCTTGGTTTGCGCTTCCACTGCAGTTTAGTAACGCTTTAGAGTGGGCGGGATTACTCACGTGTTGTTTTAATTGCGGCGCCGCTACTGCCGTGACGTCATCGTAAACGCGACACAAACAAATACATAACAATGGAGCATATTGACGGCATGGTGTTCTTCATTCTCGGCATGTGGATGTTTTTAACAGCGAGACGAAGGAGTTTGTTTCAAAAGAGGATGATGGCAGCCAACCAAAATTTTTGGTTAATACAAAAAGGTGCATCCTATCCTTCTCTGGCTGTTCTAAATATAGCGGTTCTGTTGTGTCTCGTGTCGCAAGTTCGGTGACGCAGTAATGACGATTTTCTCCGGCCAATCAGTGACCAGCGGAGTTTGCACGTCACGTTTTGGTAACGGTTCGGCGCGCTTGTAACCTCGGCTGAGGTGGTACTAAAAAAAGGACCAGGTACCATGTACTGTTCCCAGTGGAAAACCCCCCAAAAGTGAGTAGAACTGAACCGTGTCATGCCGTACTATGCAGTGGAAAAGCGCCATAAAAGGGTGTTTTTCCACAGTAACCCCATCAATCAGGACGTGGCAGGCTGAAATAGCAGCTACGTATGTCCTGAGAGTACTAGGGCACAAGCCCGAGGACAACTTTTCCTGCAGAAACTTCAGCACTGAAACAATTCGGCAGTGGACTGGGTCTACCTGCTTCATCATGCAGCAACTTTCAAATACATTCCATTTGATTGCATAAGCTCTTCTAGTGGAGGGAACCCTAGCACTTAGTTGGTCCTGTTCAGGGGCTGAACATGAAGGTTCCAAAGCTTGGGCCGGGGATGAAATATTGTCCCCTGCACCTGAGACAGAAGATCCCACCTCATTGGAATCACCCATGGTGAGCCGTCGAGGATGGATAGTAGATCCGAGAACCACACTCTGGTCGGCCAACAGGGCGCTATCATTAAGAGGCGCAAACGCTGTTGACGGACCTTCGCCAAGACTCCCGGGAGCAGAGCTATCGGAAAAAAAACGCATAAAGGCGTAATCTGGGCCACGTACGGGCCAAGGCGTCCAGAAACAGGGGAGCTGAATGAATCAGAGAGTAGTGAAGGGTACATTCGCTGTTCTTACGAGGCAAAGAGGTCCACTTCTGCTACATGAAATCTCTCCCAGATTGACTGACTACTTCGGGGTGGGTTTTCCAATCCCCATGTGTCAGAGCTTGACCGGACAGCACAACTGCTCCCACATTCATATGCCCTGGAATGTAAATCGCCCTGAGGGACAGGAACCTGGTGCGCTAGCTTATTTAGCGGCGCGAGCACAGTCCGTCCTCGCAATTAATATATGAAACTGCCGTAGTGTTGTCCACCCGCACTAGGACATGGTAGCCACACAACTACTGGAGGAAGTGCTTTAGGGCCAGAAATAGAGCCATCATTTCGAGGCAATTGATGTGCCACGCGAGAAGATGGCCTCTCCAGCTCCCTTGGGCTGGACGGTCATCTAAGACCGCACCCCAGCCCGTGAGGGAAGCGTCTGTCGTTAGCATCTTGTGACAACAAGACGAACTTAGAGTGGGACCCAGAGTCAGAAACCGGGGTCTGAACCACATAGGAAGGGTGCGAAGGCCCTGGCGCGTAATCCTTATTGGGGATTGGCCCTCGAGTGAAATCCCCTGGTTCTTAGCCACAACTGAAATTGTGAGGCCCAAAAGTGTCACCGTGGATACAGCTGCGATGAGAGCTAAGATCTCTGAAAGTGATGAACAGTCACTTTCTGGTCTAGCATGATTTCCTTGAGGGTGTTGAGAATGGATTGGACACGAGCGGGAGACAGCTGTGCCCACTTATGATCGAATCCCTGGGTGCCACCCAAATATGTTGTCCTCTGAACAGGAAAGAGCACGCTTTTTGTGGCGTTGGGTCTCAATCCTAAGAACCAAAGATGAGCTAGGATGACATGCTGATGTCGAAGCGCTAGCTACTGACACTGGGCCAGCCAGTCGTCTATGTAATTCAAATACGGATGCCCTGGAGTCGTAAGAGCCAGAACTACATCCATGCATTTTGTGTATGTGCGGGTGAGAGAGCTAGACCAAATGGAAGGACCTGATACTGGTAAGCTTCGCCCCCAAAAGCGAACCTCAGGAACCTCCTGTGTTGTGGCAATATTTCTATATGAAAGTATGCGTCCTTCAGATCGATTGTCACAAATCAATCTCTTGGTAGGATTTGGGAGCAATTATTTTGACAGCCAACATTTGAAGCTGTATTTATTTATTATTAGATAGCGGATCAGCTCGCAAAAATCTAAAAATTGGATGCAGCCCCCCGTTCCTCTTGGGAACCAAGAAATACAGACGGTAGTAGCCTGACTCTGTGTCTGGTAGGGGAACATGTTCCATTGTCCCTTTCCCCAGCAACTTCTGCCAGCCGATGCTCACTTTCCGGTTTCACGGAAGTGGAGTCCACGCCGTTGAAACGCGGAGGGTGATGTGAGAACTGAATCCTGTAGCTTCTTTCTACGGTGCTTAGTACCCAAGGAGATATACTTCGCAGTACCTTCCACGCTGCCAGTTTCCCCGAAAGGGGAAGTCTTAGCACTTCGGCTGCACAGGAGGGTGTTAGTGGTTCGGCATCCTGGAGTACAGCAGCATATGACCGAAGAACTAACGTGCTGTTGGAGACCGGTATTGTCCAAAACACCAAAAGCGGTGGAGACTGAACACCGACCCCCTGGAGGTCCTAGGAAGGGCACCTTCTTATATGAAAGAATGTTACGCATACTGGGGGGTGTCACCCCCACGATCCTGGGCGCATGCACTTCAGGACTTCTTCTTAGAAAAGAAGACGGTGTGGCGGTCTGATCTCTTTGAGGCTGCCTGTGAGGGGCGGCGAGCCGTACCCCAGTCCTTACGGGGGGGAGCCCAGCTGCTAACGCTCTCCTTCTGCGCCTCTCGTCTGGCGAGAATCAGATCTGGTTGAGATCTGGGTGGCCGACGGCCTCGACTCTTGAGCACGGCGTGGAAGAAATTTCCCAAAAGCCTGTTCATACAGCCTCTCGAAACCTAGTGGCGACGGAATTAACAGTGTCGCCGAACAGGCCGGAAGGTGAGACAGGGGCCTCAAGGAGGAATGTTCGATCCTTATCCTTGATGCCTGTCAGATTTAACCATAGGCGCCTTTCAGCGGACACCAGGGAGGCCATAGAACGGCCGATAGCACGGGCTGTTTGTTTAGTCTAATTGACACCCCTTTTGGACCACTGGAGTCAGGGCCATTTTGCATCCTCACTGAACTATCTTCCGAAAGTTCTATTCTCAACATGCACCCTATTGTTTTTGAAGCCTTCTGTCCTCCGCCTTTTACAACTTTGGAGCAGGAGAGACTTCACTTCAGGTTTACATCCACCGCATCAGCCAGTGGCGTAAGTCAGAGCAGCTTTTTACATGTTATGGGCCCGCAACCGGGGGGCGGCCGCCACTACACTGGGTGAGAGATGCTATTGCCCTCTCCTATGAGGCGTGTGGGCTGACTTCGCCTCTAGGAATCAGGGCTCATTCAACCAGGGGGATCGCCTCATCTATTGCACTAGCAAGAGGTATTCCCCTGCAGCAAGTGTGTGATGCGGCGGGATGGTCCTCTCCGCCACACATGCCACTCCGGGCTCACGGGTCCTGGAGTCAGCTTCCCAGATATAGTTCTGAGACCTCCTTGGCCTTGTGCGCACACTCTACACAACCTTGGGGTCCAGACACTTGCAGTGCGGCGGCGTTGGTACTCTCGTTCCCATAGAGTTTTCACGCAGCATCGAGTGTAGCCTTTGAAAGGGAACGTCTCTGGTTACTTTGCTGTAACCCTGTTCCCTGAAAAGGCGGGAATGAGATGCTGCGCTCCAATACCGCACTGCCTACGTGACCGGACGTCCGTTCAGACAAAATCAATCTGAGGAACATTTCCGGTTCACTCCTATTTATAACCTGCAGGTGCGTCTCATCAGATGACGTCACCCGACTGAGGTTATATAAGCCAAAATTTGGCATGTTTGATACACACATGCTTCACAACCGGCAACACAAAAAGATGTTCCCATAGCGTTTTCACGCAGCATCGAGTGTAGCCTTTGAAAGGGAACTCCAATACGTCTACATACAACAAATGTTGGCTCTAGTTCCAGTAATGAAAATATTACAATGCAGCTAAAGACATATTATAATAAACAGAATGAGTAGCTGACCATCATATCTTCCAGTCAGAGTCGTTCATTCTTTTAAATCTACTGCACTGCATAGCGTCTAAAGAGGCGCTTGTCTGGCCAGTGAAGAGCTGATTCCAAGGAGAAACAGTTTGTCTGACAAACGATTAGAGAAACTCCTCCTCATGAGGTGTAACTGCTTATCAAATAACAGACTAATCTAGTATAAATTCATGCTCTGGTGACTAAGCAAGTCGAATGTGCTTTTGGTCTGTAAATGCAGTTATTTTGCAATTTTTTTTAAGTTGGATGCTAATGCTATTATATCATTTTTTGAGTAAAAGCCCCAGAACTGCTTACTGGACATGATTGAATATGTTAAAGTTATATCAACACACATTTACGTAAAGTATAGCATATTCCAAAAATCACAAAATGTTTGATGAACTGACGATGGAAGCCTGACATACGGCATTTTGTATCAAGTGAACAATCATCATACTTGTCTCCACTGTGAGGGCAGATGATGTGTGTCATACACACTCGGCCCGCGACCGGCACTAGGACCAGGAAGTAATGCGGTCGCGAACCGGGTAACATAAAAGGAGAGAAGATGGCGCAGCACATCGCTCAGTCATTGAGTTCGTCGCCTCAGATCTTTCCGCCGAATCGGGAGTACTCACTTTCTTGGGTTTGCTTTCAGATTGAGTGTGTGTTTATAGGAAGCTGGTTAAATTGTGTTTATCCATTGCTCCCCATTTGTGACAGTCCTTAAAACAAATCGCATGGTTATCCTGCCTATTTGTGTTACTCCGCGTTTGGGTTTACCATCCACGCTACAAAGGGATAACCGCTAAAGCTACGTCTTCTGGTCTACTCGGGTTAGTTTTTGACAATGTACTGGAGAACAATCTGTATTGAAAGCGAAAACATAAAGATCAGGGATTAAATCAAGTCATCCTGAGGAATTATATAAACACGTACATAAGTTCAACATCATTATATTTACAGTAGCTTTATAATAATATATACAGTGGTGGCCAAAAGTATTGAGACAAAAGAAAAATCACTGTTTTCATGACAATCTCAAACATTTAAATAATGACAATACAGGAAATAAGGATAACTCGTTATGAAATTAAACTGCCATACAACTATCAGTATTTAGTATGAAGTCATTTTCTTCTAAACCTGAGGATTCTGTACAGAGGTGGACACCATGGCTTCAGTAAGTAAAAGTCCGGCCACCTAACTGTTCCATCAAATAACTAAAGCAGCTGATTTTAATTAACACAACTCTTCACCCAGAACCGAATTAATTAGTGACATCACCTGTTCTGTACACAGAGAGAACGAATACATGGCACATGTTGTCCTAATACTTTTGGTCACCTCTCTCTCTCTCTCTCTCGTGTGTGTGTGTAACAAACATCAGTCTGGGTCTCATGCTCACTGGCCCAACTTTAACTAAACTTTGACTAAATTTCTTTCTCACAGTTTAATGACTAGAATGACTGATGGATGGAGTCCGGTTCTGGCTCGGTTGCTTTTCCTGGATTGAATGTTACTCCTTGAATTGAATCTAAATTTCAGAATATCTAATTAAATGTGGATTGAAATCAAGACTACTGAGAAATTCCATGTGAAATTCAGAGCACATAAATTCAAAGATATAATTTTTTTAAGTAAAATATTTCAGTTTAATAAATTCAGAATAATGTACATGTAAAAACTAATGATTCAACAGTGATTACATTTCAAAATATGTTTTTCAAAGGCTGATATAATTAAAATAATTATGATGCTAATTAGCTTCCACACTAACACACATACACACTATTACACACACATTTACTGACAAACTACCGTCATTCCTACAGTAAGTGGTAAAGAATCTCCTATAAAGTTCCTCCCACTTCAGTGCTCTGTAAGTGTCAATCAGATCAGTTAGAGTTCATTAATGAAATACTGCCCATTAAAGATTCATATTCTTTATAAACGTTTGTTTTTAAAGAAACACTGAATAGTTCATTGTGAAAAGGGTTTCAAGTTATGAGTTTAAATTAAAGGGATTTTGAGGTAAAATAATAACCTACTCTGTTGAAATAAGTCCGTGGTTCTCAAATTCTCAAAGTGTGGGGTGCCCACTAGTGGGGAATAAAGGCATGACAGGTGGAACACAATGAAAGAGAGGAAATTAGTGGAAAATAATAGGAAAGTGCTTATTCTAATTAATGCTTTTCTTTATTGACAATGAAGATCGTACACTCAAAACAAAACAAACACATACAAAGAAATGGGTCATTAATACAAGTAAATTAAAATAACATCAGTTTGAGGAGAAAAAGTGGAATCATAGTGAAACATTCATTCATTCATTCATCTTCTGTACCGCTTTATCCTCTATTCAGGGTCGCGGGGGACCTGGAGCCTATCCCAGGAGACTTCGGGCACTAGGCGGGGTACACCCTGGACAGGGTGCCAATCCATCGCAGGGCACACACACATACGCACATTCACACACTCATTCACACACTACGGTCAATTTGGGAACGCCAATTAGCCTAACCTGCATATCTTTGGACTGTGGGAGGAAACCGGAGTACCCGGAGGAAACCCACCAAGCACGGGGAGAACATGCAAACTCCATGCACACAGAGACGGGAATCGAGCCTGGCCGGGGAATCGAACCCAGACCCTGGAGGTGCAAGGCGACGGTGCTAACCACTACACCACCGTGCCGCCCATAGTGAAACAATAACAGTTTAATGTCGGAATGTTAATTGCAGAGGAACAATATAAGGAAACTTTCACAAAGCGAGTCAGTAGTGTAGGCAATGGATAAATTTGTTACACGAACCACAAAAAAACAGGCGATTCAGCGCAAGCAGACAAACAAAAAACGACAGGCAGTAAACCTAATCACGTAATAAGCCAGCTCATAGAGAGGGTCAAAGATGCACGTTTTCATCTACAAGAGAAGCTACTTGTAGCGGATGTTCCTCTGCATTGTGTTCCTGATAGTGGCGGCTCAGAGGGATAAGGAACTGAGTTACTGAACGGAAGATTGGCGGTTCGATCCCCATTGCCACCCTTGAGCAAGGCAGCCCTCTCCTGGCTCAGATCCTATTTCACTGATCATTATCAGTTTGTAGATCTAAATGGTGACTATTCTGCATGGTCCCAAGGGTTCAGTTCTAGGCCCACTGCTTTTTTCTCTTTACATGCTTCTTCTGAACATAATTCGTAAGCATGGTATTAGTTTTCATTGTTATGCTGATGACACACAATTATACGTCTCAGCGAAACCAGATGAGAAAAACCAGCTTACTAAAGTTGAGCAACGTGTGCAGGACAGAAGAGATTGAATGTTAATTAACTTCCTTCTGCTTAATTTTGATAAGACAGAAGTTCTAGTCATAGGATCACAAGCAGCGTAACTTTAGATGTTCTTTGAGTCGATTTTGTTCTTCTTCGATCCATTCGAATGGTAGTTTTCCGTTTTCTTCCTGGTTTTAGTCTCCATTTTAAAGCTTAAAAATTGTTTGGTATCATTTTATCAGAGCAGCCGATAATTTTCTGCACTTATTTGTATGTTTTCCATCTCTAATCAACTTTTGAATCAAAGTACGCTGTTCTTCTGAACAATGTCTGGACGACACATTTAACTCTGATTTTCACAGAGAAACACACAGGACAACCTTTTCTGCACTCATCATTAAATAAGGGGAACTTGTTTGACGCCTGTTTTTCACAGAATAATTTACGTCTCTAATGGAACTCCACACTGTTATTTTTTTGAACAGAGTAATATTTGTTTTTCTTCACTTACATTAAACTAATAATACATTTAGTACATTTAGCAAATTCTTTCTTCATGTTGTTATTCAGAATAGAATGTGCAGGGAGTCCAGTGCATTTATGTGATTTAAATGTAACGTTATTATATGGATATGGAGCTTTACTCACTTTTTTTCAACACACTGCTATTATTTTTCAACACCACTGTATGTCCTAATTACACTGTAAAAAACTGACCTAGGGTTTACTTAAAACAATTATGGCAACAAAGTGACACCTAACATATTTAAGTAAATTTTACTACTATAATAATGAGTAGGAAACATAGAATAAATTATTTAAATGTAAGACAAAATATATATTTAATTGTAAATTAAATCAAGTCTTTTATTGTGTTGGATTTAATATTAACTGTCGAAATTATAATGTATTCAGCATAAATATTTTAAGGAAAACAGTTTTAGGTTTACTAAAAAAAATTGTGTTACATTCAATGAATATCTGAGAGAAATCTGGAAGACATTGATTTATTTTTATTGAATATTTGAGAGAAATTGACTAACATTAATTAAGTATTTAAGTGAACCTGATTTACTTTTACAGATAAATCTTCATCTGCACCTGAATACCCTAGGGACTTATCTGTGGTTAAGGCATTGGTCTACGGTTCGGAAGATCCCAGGTTCAAACCCTACAACCATTAAGTTGCCACTGTTGGGCCCTTGAGCAAGACCCTTAACCCTCAACTGCTCAGATGTGTAATGAGATAAAAATGTAAGTTGCTCTGGATAAGAGCATCTGCTAAATGTGTAAATGTAAATACAGTTAAATTATTAATAAAATCTACTCAATAATATTGGATGTGACTTCATTGAAACAAGTGTAATATTTCTAAGTTACTTAAATGCTTGTGTTGGGTTAACAAAAAAAGAAATGCAGCATCAGAAGCTGGTAAAATGGACAGTATCTGTATACTTTGTAAAAAGCAAAAAAGAATAAACTGCCAAATATGTTTCATCTGAAACATCAAGAGTTTTTATTTTAACATTAAAACTAGTAAACAGCATTATGAGACTGTTACAGAGGCGGGTCATATTCATCATAAACAAACATACAATATTCTGTTACTACACGCGTCACCTTTAATTTAATAGTTTATATTGAGCTCAATTCAAAACACAAAAGGTAAATCTTTAAGTTAATTCCTCACCTCTCGAGTTACCTGCTGCAGTCAGACACTCAGTGTGAAGGTCAGTGTCAAGGTCAGCTAATCACTTGTTAAAGTGGGGGAGGGGAAGCTAATGCTAACACTCTGAAACATTGACTAGCCCGACTGCCTCTTTAAAGAATATTATATACTATATAACACACATTGTAATAAAATTCACACACTGAACTAACTACCATGCTAAGCCCGACTTTTAGCCAAATAAAAACAGAGCAGACTGAGAGGGCGTCTTTACTTTAGAACAGACTGAGAGGAAATAGCTTAACTGAATTTAACCACACAATAAAATGTGTATATTTCACAACTCTCTTTAAAAAATTTAACTGCTACAAAATTATTTGTACATTCATATTACTAACTAAACAAATCTCACATTAAGAGATTTGTGGCAGCATGTGGCACCTTGTGGATGTAAAGACTTGGGCGGAAATTGCATGGCAGTAGAACCTCGTCTCTCTAAATGAGTAGAATTTACAAAAAAAAGATTATTTTGACATGGCCAGAAAAATGTAATTAAAATTTCCCCATTTTTCCCTCGCTGATTTTAAACTGAAAAAAGTTAACTTGAAATGGAATTAATAAATAATCAGCATTTGTTTAAATCGGCTTAATTTGACTCCAGAATGCAGTAAGTAAATTTTATTATGTACTTGCTACTAATATTAATTTAACAATTGTTAATTAAGCCCAGTCCCACTTTTTACAGTGTGCTGTCAAGATTTATTGCAGCAAAACTGCAGGAAAACAAAGGATTTCCTCAAAGTTCAGACAAATGAACAACACCAGTGCTAAATCTTTTTTAGAGTTAATTTATTCACATCAAACACTTATCTAAATAAGCAAGACTTCATAAATGTTCAGTAAAAGACTTTTCTGTTCATTTCTGCATGTAAGTGAACTTTAATATACGAACGGGTTTGACTATAGACAGACAATACTGTATGTATTAGCATTGCTAAGTCGCTCAGATTTGGGAAATAGGATTCCAAATCACACCGTCTACATGAATAGGAACACACATACACCTGCTTGTTCATGAGACGACAGTGTAATATAAGCACTCTTTACCACCGCGGTGAGCAGAAAGGCACCTCAGAACAGGGTGACATCGAGCACACACCACAACAGCAGAAGAACATGGAACGTTCCATCCTGCCGGCCGAGCAGACGAATCCGAGGCTACCAGAGACCAGAGAGCTGAAGATCGCTCAGACGCCAGCGTGTTGGATGACTGGTTAACCGGATAATGGAGCAGAGGTATAGGTGTTCCTGTTAAATTGTCACTAAGTGTATCTTCTGATAGAAAGGAATTTATGGGTCTATGGATGAGTGAGTAAGTTTTAATTGTGAAATTTTACAGCAATTATTATCGTAAAACACAATAAATTTCCTTACACAACCCGAGCAAAGTGCTTCATGTACATTCTCCGTGTTTTACATCGTGCTTGAAACACTGTTTAAATAATCATCTGCCCTCCAAAAAAAAAAAAGAAACAAAAATAAGACTGTGTATTGACGTTTAGTTCCTCAGAGAAACTGAATGGAGTTAAATGTGCACCGGTCAACACAGAGGTGTAGTTTAACTCCATAACGCCACCTTCAGTCCCATTACAACCTGGAACTGAAGTAGACTTTACTTTAAAAAGATGAAAAATGCTTCTTTTACAGTTAATAAAACAGGCATCATGACACAGTAGTGATGTTCTTGCCTTCTCCTGATTCATGTCTCCATGTGACGATTCTTGGTTTAGAAACACTACCTTAATCCACTTGTTCTGTTAGAAGGTGAAGCTCCGCCTCGTCTGAAGTCATCTGAATGCTTGACATGTTCTCTTCAAGGATCGCCCCGCAATTAACTCCATACATCTTGTCCTGTACCCTGAAGTGTTCATCAGTCCTCGCTGAGAAATAATATATTTGTGATATGATGCTCCCGCCACCATGCTTCACCTTTTTTTATGTATATCTGTAAACCTGTGCTCTTAATATTAATCTTAAAGTCTTTTTCAGTTCCAGGTTGTAACCCTCCAAAATGCGGAGAAGTTCAAGACTGTGCATAATACTGTATTTGCATTGTTATGCCTTAACTATTGTACAGATATCTGGTGAATAAAGGAAGCAAGGAAGGAGTAAATGAGAAAATATGGATTAACCTGGGAAAATTTTATTCCAATTTACGAATTCCGTCTGTCACGGAGATTATATTCCACTCAAAGTACCTTTAAACAAAAAAGAAATTTGAAATTTAAAATGAAAGACATTAGGGAAGCAGGCAAGAACATAGTGGTTATGAAATAAAAAAATCTAAAAAGAATGACAGGAACATTCTTTTAACACTCCAAGAACTCTTCAAAGGAATTAACCAATGTGAACATTCATTAATTTGGTTTTTAGTTCCTTCATCCTGGAGTCCTAAACCTTTTTCATTCATTCATTCATCTTCTATACGCTTTATCCTGTATTTAGGGTCGCGGGGACCTGGAGCCTATCCCAGGAGACTCAGGGCAAGAGGCAGGATACACCCTGGACAGCGTGCCAATCCATCGCAGAGCACACACACACACACACACTCATTCATTCACACGAGTCCTAAACCTAAAGTAAGCAAAAACAAAGACAGGAGGGAGTAAAGCATGTATTATCTCTGCTGATTGAGAGCTTTGAGGATGGATAGAACCAACAAAAGTAGAAGAAGAAAGATGTTGCATGTGTGTTGACACGAGGCAGAGGTCCAATCTACTCCCGGTATTTCAGACGGGAGAGTGGAAGGCGGAGGAAGACATGAATCCATGCAGCCACTCCCACTTCCTGATCCACTTATTTCATCACCTAAGAGAGAGAGACAGAGAGAGAGAGAGATGACAGAAAGAAGGAAATACAGAGAATAAAAGAGAATAATCACTGAAGAATGTGTCATGAAGTGTCTTACTGGAGTCGTCATAATGTGACTGGTAGCCATTATAAGCACGGTTTAACGTGTTGATCATTGTCTGGAAGTCTATTAACTCTTCATCAAACACGTCTGTGATGTTCCTGGTTTTAAAAAAAACACACAAAGCAAAGAAAGTGTATGAAAAGTGTGAGGTGAAAAATTACCTTCACTGCTTTGTAAGTTCACGTTATTAACGCACCAGCTCTGTTTCTCTACGTCCCAACAGTCCGTGTCTTCGACTCGCGCTGCGACATTTTCATCCTGACACACAAACTCGGGCAGCGACGACCAGAACGACCTAAACTGGGACAGCTTCCCCTTAACGTCTGCCACCTGCAGCGAACAACGACAACAGCGAAAGATTTTAAACAGGAGTAAATGCAGGTCGTCTGTCTCGAGTGGTTTTAACATAAAAAGAGACAGAATGAAGAAGTGAGACGAGGCTGATTTCTTCATAGCCCAAGCTGTAAAGCCGAATCACACAGTGACACGTGTTTGAAGGGAAGAGTTCACCAATCAAATCACATTTAATACAGATCCATCTGAGGATGGAACCCGGTAGACGTGCACTAGACTCAGGACTGGACCACAGCCACAGTGTTTGAGGTCGGTGATCATTTGCATAACAATAATGTTTCCCTACATGTTTCTTTAAAGGTTAAATATTTTCCTGACCGTTTGTGTTTTTGCGTCATGTGAAATAACTGGTCATGTCCACAAAAGTATGCTTTACACAAAGCAGAAATACAGACGTCGTTGTTTGTGTTGGCGCAGCCCGGCTCGCTAAGAGATAGTTATTGTGGAATTTGCCGAAAACTGTAATTACACAACGGTATGGTTTCGCCCAGAATAAATAAGTAAAAGTACTTTTTTTTTTTAAACAGACTGGGTCACATAGAGAGATGTAAAGGGTCCAGCAATCTGTTTTGTGTGTTGTTTTTTTGTTTGAATGAAAATACAAGAAAGGACAAAGTGTTGCTAAAATAATATTTGTATGTAAACATTAAACATGGTAACTCAAGGGTCCGGGGCCAGGGGTAGCTCAGTGGTTAAGGCATTGGACTACGGTTCGGAAGATCCCAGGTTCAAACCCTACAACCACCAAGTTGCCACTGTTGAGCCCTTGAGCAAGGCCCTTAACCCTCAACTGCTCAGATGTGTAATGAGAAAAAAAAAGTAAGTCGCTCTGGATAAGAGCATCTGCCAAATGCCTAAATGTAAAACATTGTTTTCTTTTCTCCTGACCTGGATTGAAATTAAGAGCTAAATTACTGCAGGCTGTTCTGAATCAGTTTTTTGTTGTTGTTGTTGTTGTTGTTGTTTAAAGATAATCCCAGAGTTAGGACTAAAGTTTAGGACGTAATGTTTTAGCACTTGAAGATAGTATTAGGTTCAGGGATTATACCTGGGATCAGGTTGAAGATTTGGGCATCATGATCAGGATTAGGGTTCAGTGTCCGGATTAGGGTTACTACCAGGTTTATGTTCATGGTTTAAAGGATTATGCTTAAAGCCAGGATTATGAGTTAAGGACGTTAACATTTAACACATGATTACGATTATGTTTTTATGGGTCAATTTGAAGTAAGAAAATAGATGCTTGAGAGCTAGCGGCGAGGCGGCTAATGAGGTGTGCGCCGTGTCGAGTTCGGTTAAACTCGCGCATAAATCATCCACAGAGTGTTAGAAACACTGAAACATTACACGAGGCTAAATATAAATCCGACTGCTGCTTAAAGACGAAGGCAAATGTGCAGTGTGGGTCAGAACACTCTGTCTGTGGAAGTGGTTTACCACAGTCTCTCTCTCTCTCTCTCTCTCTCTCTCTCTCTATCACTCACACACATTTTCCAACTACAGGAAATCACTTAAGCAACTGAGTCTATGCCTGGGCATATGGATCATCGAAATTCCCCTAAAATCTCTCACATTTTTCATTAAACTCTTAAAGGTAACAGAAACACAGAGAGACACAGAGAGAGAGAGAGAGAGAGAGAGAGATATTCTGAACTGACAGCAGCAAAAATATGAGCTCCTGAACAAACTTAGAATTTTATTAGTTTCAAGTAGAGAAGAAAGAGAAGAAAGATACGAACTTAAAGCTAAACCACCTGAGAGGAGGAAGGAAGAAAATACACAATTTTATCCAAAAAAACTAAGAAACTGAAAATTCGCTAATTCGCTAATAGAGACACCAACCACAGAGCAGCTGTATGACATCAAGTAAAGAATAAGGAAAACAAGTGAAAACTGAAGAAAATCACTTCAGAAAATAAATAAAAGAAACCTATTTCAAAAAGGAAGGTAGGAACTGATACTATTATTATTATTTTTCAGGCTGCTAATAGAAATAGCTGCTAGCATCACAGCTAAGAGTGACAGTTACAGAGTGACAGTTACAGAGTGACAGTTACAGATGGCTACTTTTGAAAAATCTGAGGAGCAGAGTTTTAGCACACTTGCTATCAGCTACCCAGATGACATAACTACTGAAAATGGCAAGAAAAAATACAAAACTAAGATTTTGAGAGACTTTCCTGAGACTCTAAGAGCTGATTTTATGATATTAAATGATAAAATAATGAAAGCAGACCTGCTATTCTACACAGAGCAGCCGAATGCCTGGCACACGGCCCTCCTCTCAGCCAATAAAGACCTGAAGATGGCTGGAAACAAAGCTATGAGGCAACTGTACACTGACACCACTCCCAAATTTAACATCAACCTGTATAACAACGGTACTGTAATGATTCAGGGACCAGAATGTAGCCTAGCAAAGTTTCAAACTGACTTTAATGAGCTAAAAGCTTTAGCTGGAAAAGAAAAAAAATCCTATCAGAAGCCCAGTCCAGCTCAGAGACCTGCCCCCCTCCTCCCCCTGATCCTTCTGTATGTGACCCTCCCCCGCAGCCATCCTCACACACACCGCCCAGTGTCCACTCCTCACACTCCCCAAACCCGCCTCACACACCTCACACACCCCGATCTGCAGTGTCTGTACAACGAATCCAAGAGTGTCTCTCCCTGCTGGAGATGGAGATCATGGAGTTCAAGGAGAGTAAACTACAGGACAGTGAAACAATCCAACAAGTGAGAGAAGAGACACAAAAGCTTAAAGAACAGACTCAGACCAGAATGGGACAACTGGAAAAAAACATGGACAAGCTCCAAAAAGACAACAAATTCCTCAGAGATGAGCTGTGTAAACTTAAGGACAAACTAGAACAAAAAGAGTCTCTGATTCTAAATCTTAAACAGCAGCTGAACACCTTAACTGAGATATCCGAACAGTCCCAACTTCATGTCAAGAACACCCACACCACTACTGACCCCCAGCCTACCCACAACCTACTAGCCACCCAACAAATCAACCAGATCAGCCAGTTAGCTGCTTCACTAACTAGTCAGTTAGCCGCCCCACTGACCAGCCAATTTGCCATCCTACCATACAGCCAATTATCCACCCCACAGATTAACCAGTTAGCCGCCACATCAACTAGCCAGTTAGCCATCCAACCATGCAGCCAATTATCTACCCTATCGATTAGCCAGTTAGCCGCACCATCAACTAGCCAGTTAGCCGCCCCATCAACTAGCCAGTTAGCCACCCCATCAACTAGCCAGTTAGCCGCCCCATCGGACAGCCAGCTAGCCATCCTACCATGCAGCCAATTATCCACCCCATCGATTAGCCAGTTAGCCGCCCCATCAACTAGCCAGTTAGCCGCCCCATCAACTAGCCAGTTAGCCGCCCCATCAATTAGCCAGTTAGCCGCCCCATCAATTAGCCAGTTAGCTGCCCCATCAACTAGCCAGTTAGCCGCCCCATCACCTAGCCTGTTAGCCGCCCCATCAACTAGCCAGTTAGCCGCCCCATTGACTAGCCAGTTAGCCGCCCCATCGACCAGCCAGTTAGCCATCCTACCATGCAGCCAATTATTCACCCCACCGATTAACCATTTAGCCGCCCCATTACCTAGACATTTAGCCGCCACATCGACCAGTCAAATAGCCACCCAACAGACCAGCCAGTTAGCAAACCCCCCAACCAGCGAGGTAACCACCCAACCAACCAACCAACCCACAATCCAGCCTACCAACCATCCACAACACCCCAAGACTGCAATTCTCATAGATTCCAATGGCAAATTTTTAAATCACAGAAAGCTGTTCCCCACACACAGAGTCGCAAAGTTCTGGTGTCCCACCACTGACAGTGCACTCAGGCTACTCTGCCAATCCAAACTTCAAGCGCCCCAAAATATAGTGATTCACACTGGCACAAATGATTTGCACTCTAAAGGAGAGAAAGTAGCAGAATTAATGAAAAAAATTGCTGATAAAGCTCACATGGTGTTTCCACAAGCCAATATAACCATCTCAACAGTTTTACCCAGAAGAGACTACTCCTGGAAATTCATCAAGAAAATCAATGAAAATATAACCAAAGAATGCTCCATCATCCCCAACACCACCATCGCACAGCATCCAAACATAACAGATGAACAACTATTTGACCATGTGCACCTACACCAGGACGGAATCAGACTCTTCGCCAAGAATATAAAGGATGCTACACTCAAGAGAGACCAAAACAATCCGAAGCTCAGCAGGTCTAAAAACTCCCAAAGCCAAAGACCAACTACTAACAGCCACACACCCGACGAACCACCTCAACATAGGAGACATATGACCTACAACACACACCATTTGAAAGCCCAACACAACAGAGCCACAGTCAACAACTCAAAGTCCATCAAATTTCACACTAGCAAAGCACAAACTGCAAGAACCGAATCCAGACCAACACAGAGGCAGAACCCCCGCTTCAGCAACACCCTGTGGCAAAAGGAACCTTATAATGAAGCTCAACCACTTCTACCCCTGCAGCACCTCTCATATGCTGATATAGTTCTAGGTAAAACACACCCAAACTCAACAGAAATCGGAGAGGGGCGACAACTACTCCAACTAATTTGTAAAATACTTGTATAGGCATTGGACAGAAGGAAAGGAAAGAGAAAAGAATGTCTAAGAGTCCTTTGGCTACATCCTATTTTTTGTATCTGTAATACAAGTAAATGCTGTATACTGTATATATATATATATGTTTATTAGTACAATAAGATTTCTATAATATTAATGTTGTTCCAGAATTGTATACAAATCTTAAATATACTAATTCCTCTCTTTCATCTCTACTATCACTAACTAAGTTTAAAAGAAGGAAAAAAAAATAAATAAATAAAATGAAATCACTCTCTATAAGTTCATGGAATGTTCAGGGTTTATGTTCTTCCATTCTGGGAACTAAGACCCTAAATGCAGACTTTTTAAAAAACGCACACCATGACATTTTGATATTGTTGGAGACATGGTGCCGTTCAAATGCAGAAACTCACTGTCCCTCAGGCTACCGAGAAATTGTACTACCATCCTTCAAAAGAGCCAACATAAAACATGGCAGAGACTCTGGTGGAATCATAATTTGGTATAAAGATGATCTTACACCTTACCTGTCTGTTGTAAAAAGAGAGCTCACACATATTTGGCTTCAGCTCAGACGCGGTGTAGTTAACAATGAGAAAAATCTGTTTATCTGTGCAGTTTATACTCCACCTGCAGAGTCCCCTTACTACAGTCAAGACTTTTTCCACAACCTCCACACAGAAACATGCCATTTCCAGGCTCAGGGAAATGTACTGCTGTGTGGAGACTTTAACGCCAGGACAGGTTTGGCAAGTGATACCACGGATCTTCACCAAAAAGAAAATCTATTTAACACACTTCCCAATTTAACCCCTACAACAAAAGAAAGAGTCAACCCAGATCTTATAGTAAATAAGAACGGTAGGGAGTTAGTGCAGCTCTGTCGAGGCCTGGGCCTGTACATGCTTAATGGTAGGATCCCAGGAGACTCCTTGGGTCGGTTCACCTACATTTACATTTAGGCATTTGACAGACGCTCTTATCCAGAGCGACTTACATTTTTATCTCATTACACATCTGAGCAGTTTTAGGGTTAAGGGCCTTGCTCAAGGGCCCAACAGTGGCAACTTGGTGGTTGTGGGATTTGAACCTGGGATCTTCCGAACCATAGTCCAATGCCTTAACCACTGAGCTACCCCTGAGCACCTACTGCTCAGCTCTCGGGTCGAGTGTAGTCGACTACGCCATCACTGACATGGACCCCTCCTGCATAAGTGCCTTCACTGTCAGACCACAGTTACCCTTATCAGACCACTGCCAAATTAATGTCTTCCTAAAAAGAATCCAGCAGCCAATTAACACAAAAGAAAACTGCAAACTACTGAACCTTAATCAGGGCTATAAATGGAGCCCTAACAGTGTGTCTGAACTTTCCAACGCAATGAGTTCTACAGAAGTCACTAATCTCATTAACACCTTCCTAACAACCGAGTTCCAACCCAATCAGACCAGTGTAAACCTCGCAGTAGAGCAAATCAATCAAATTTACCACATAGCAGCAACTAAAGCTAATCTGTGTAAAACAAACAAACACCAGAAACAAAAATCCAACACTGAAAAATGGTTTGATGGGGAATGTCAGTCTGCAAGAAAACAGCTCCGACAGCTATCCAACCAAAAACACACACACACACACACTACCACAAAACCCTGAACTCAGAGAAAAATACTGTGAAACACTGAAGAACTATAAACAGTTACTTCACAAGAAAAAACAACAGCACTACCATCAGACATTAAGAGAAATTGAAGAATCCATCAATGAAAACCAGTTCTGGGAAAAATGGAACAGCCTAAACCCGACACACACGCAGGACACATCAATAAAAGATCCAAAAATATGGACAACCTATTTTGAATCACTCTTTAAAGGAATCTCCCCACAAAATCTTACAACAAATCAAAAAGTCATCCAAAATAAACTAGAAAATTTAGAAACCATCATAAAAAATAACCAAAACCCGCTTGATTACCAAATTACACTAGACCAACTGACTGACGCACTGAAAAACCTTAAAGACAAGAAGGCGTGTGGTCCAGACAGCATCAGGACGGAGATGCTTAAACACAGCACTCCTGTAATGAAGAGTGCTGTGTTGAGGCTCTTCAACCTGGTTCTTCAAGCTGGCTGTTTTCCTGACACCTGGACCCGGGGGCTTATATCCCCAATTCATAAGAGTGGAGACAAATTAGACCCTAATAACTAGCGGGGCATCTGTGTGAGCAGTAATCTGGGGAAGGTGTTCTGCTGCATCATCAACACCCGGATCCAGGCCTTCCTTATCGAACACAGCGTCCTGAGTAAGAGTCAGATCGGCTTTCTACCAAACCATCGCACCACTGATCATATTTACACCCTACACACACTCATCAACCAACATGTTCACCAAAAAAGCAATACCAACATTTTTGCATGTTTTGTAGACTTTAAAAAAGCATTTGATTCGATTTGGCACACAGGATTATTTTATCAGGTTTTAAAAAGTGGAATAGGGGGTAAAGTATATGACATCATCAAGTCCATCTATTCGAACAACAAATGCAGCATAAAACTCCGCAAAAAAAGGACAGAATACTTCACTCAAGGGCGTGGGGTGAGACAGGGCGTGGGGTGAGACAGGGCGTGGGGTGAGACAGGGCATGGGGCGAGACAGGGCGTGGGGTGAGACAGGACGTGGGGTGAGACAGGGTGTGGGGTGAGACAGGGCTTGGGGTGAGACAGGGTGTGGGGGTGAGACAGGGTGTGGGGGTGAGACAGGGTGTGGGGTGAGACAGGGCTGCAGCTTGAGTCCAACTCTGTTCAATATTTACATCAATGAGTTATCGATGTTACTGGAACAATCTGCAGCTCCTGGATCCTAAACAATACAGAAGTCAAATTTCTGCTCTACGCAGACGACCTGGTGCTGCTGTCTCCTACTGAACACGGCTTACAGCAGCGCCTGGACCTGCTGGAGCGGTTCTGTCAGAACTGGGTCCTGACAGTCAATCTAGTAAAAACCAAAATTATCATCTTCCAAAAAAAGGCCAGATCTCAGATAAACAGACACATGTTCACTCTGGGAAACTCCGCCCTAGAACACACGTTACATTACGACTACCTGGGACTGAAACTCAGCGCCTCCGGAGGCTTCGATCTGGGAGTGAATGCACTGAAAGAAAAAGCACGAAGAGCTCTATATGCAATTAAGAAAAGATTCTACAGAATACACATCCCAATTAGAATCTGGTGTAAAATTTTTGATAGCATCATCGCACCTATTGCGCTGTACGGATGTGAGGTCTGGGGTCCACTCAGTAAACACGACTACACTCGCTGGGACAAACATCCCACAGAGTCCCTGCATGCAGAATTCTGTAGAAATCTCCTCAAAGTTCAGAGAAAAACACCAATTAACGCATGTAGGGCAGAATTAGGCCGATTCCCGCTGATTATAGCCGTCCAGAAAAGAGCAGTAAAATTCTATAAACACCTTAAATTGAGTAATGAAAACACCCTGCAGTACGAAGCACTGAGAACCCAAGAGCTCGGCCCTAAACCCAGTCCCCTCTGTCAGCTGGTCCTGAGACTCACTAACACACTAACCCCTAACACACTGCAGTCTCAGAGCAGCACTGCTCACCACAGTCTCATCAGGATCACACACACACACACTGATCAGATAAGGAGAGAGTATCTGGAACACTGGGACAGTCAGACCCAAACCCAGTCCAGACTACACTGCTATCGGGCCCTAAAGAGAGAGAGGAGGAACCGGCAGAGTGTCTCTTCACCGTCAGAGATATAAAGCAGAGACGGATCCTGACCAGGTACAGGCTGAGGGACACCGTCTGGCTGTAGAGACGGAGGAGACACAGGAGAACCTGGAGCACAGAGAGCAGAGACTGTGTGCTCAGTGTACGAGCGGTGAGGTCGAGACGGAGATGCACTTCCTTCTTTACTGCCAAAAATATCAACATATAAGGAACAACTTCACTGAGATCATCACTCACAAAATCCCAAATTACTCCAAATTAACAGAAGATGAAAAAATGAGAATCATTTTAGGAGAAGGCCGCACTGCTACACTCGCTGCAAAATTTGTGTCCGAATGTGAAAACCTGAGAGACAGTGAGACACAGCGTAATCTGAATGTTTCTAACTAACTAAAAAAAAATAAATAAATAAAAAATAGTCATAATAATAAAAATTGTATATCACAACTGTTTAGATAGTTGTTATTGTTGTTAATATTGATGATTTATATGTACATGTATGTATATTTTATTTTTTTTCTTCATTATATATATGTACATGTTATTTAATTTCTTTATTATTGTTATTTTATTAATTTTATTATTTATGTTTATATGTATATATATTTATTATTATTATTTTATTTTATTAATTAATTAATTAATTTTTTTGGGGGGGGGGGGAGTGGTTGTTTTGTTTATGTCTACCTAATATGATATTCTTTCATATCTAATATGTTTATACTGCAATGGTTTATAAATTCAGATTAATGTAATTAATGTTTTCGAATGGCTTTGGCAACAATGTAATACTTTTGTTAACATTCATGCCAATAAAACTCTTCTGAACTGAACTGAACTGAGAGAGAGAGAGACAATGAGAGACACACACAGAGAGAGAAAGAGAGACACAATGAGAGACAGACAGTGAGAGAGAGAAACAGAGAGATACACACACACAGATATACAGAGAGAGAGAGACACAGAGAGAGAGAGAGAGACACTGCATGTGCGCTCAGTGCTTCAGACAGTTAAAATCACCCGTGTGTGGCGTGTGCCTCTGAGGTTACCAGGTTAAGTGTGTGAGGCAAAATTATTCAACAGTGTCCAGTTTAACACTTTTAAACACAAACACAGATTTTTAAAGAAATATGGACTAAAAAGGAAAACGTCTCAGATTACTTTGCTGTAACCCTGTTCCCTGAAAAGGCGGGAACAAGGTTGGCACTATTAAAGTCCCCTGCTACAATGAGCGCAGCGTCCCGGTGTTGTGTCTGGTGCTGTGTGAGCGCCTCATGCAGCTCGCATAAGGCAATGTCTGTGTCTGCTTGTGGTGGAATGTAAACGGCGCTGATTATGACCGATGTGAACTTCCGTGGAAGATAAAATGGACGACACATGATGGACAGTAGTTCCAGGTTTGGTGTGCAGGAGCGTGTAAGAGGAACAACACTCGCGCTGTTGCACCAGCTGTTGTTCACCATTAAGCACACGCCGCCTCCTCTTGACTTCCCAGAGTCCCGCGTCCTGTCCATGTGGTGAACCAAGAAGAACTCGGCTGGTTGTATGGCGTGGTCTGGCACCGCTGGGTTCAGCCATGTCTCGGTGAAGCAGAGGAGATTGCAGTCCCGAATGTCTCCCTGGAACTTTATCCTGGCCCTGAGGTCATCAAGTTTGTTCTCCAGTGACTGGACGTTGGCGAGCAGGATACTAGGCAGAGGTGTGTGGTGTGCATGGGCTCTCAGGTTCCTAACGCCAGCTCGTTTCCCTCGAGGTCTCCGCTTCGCGTCGCGTCCATTGTTCTCCCTCAGGATCTCACTTGGCCAGCTCGGATCCGGATTTAAAAACGTCAAATTGTGAGTACATTGTATACCAATAGAAACAAGAGTGTCTCTATCGTACCTAATGTACTCAATGGTGATGATTTTGCCGATTTTAAAACACTGAAAACTAACTTAAAGAACAAAAACAAAGAAAAGGTGGTCGGAGCAGTCGTGACGGCAGCCGACCTCACCGGCGCCATCTTGGAATCCCACGTTCTAATCCCACGTACCCACGTTCCTGTATCCTGGAATGTGAATCGCCCTGAGGGACAGGAACTTGTCCTGAGCCCAGAGCAGTACCTGATGCGCTAGCTGGTTTAAGCGGCGCGAATGCAGGCCGCCCTGGCGATTTATGTAGGAGACTACCGATGTGCTGTCCACCGGCACTAGGACATGGTAGCCTCTCAGCTGCTAGAGGAAATGCTGTAGAGCTAAAAATAGAGCCATCATTTCGAGGCAATTGATGTGCCATGCGAAAAGGTGGCCTCTCCAGTTCCCTTGGGCTGGACGGCCATCCAAGACCGCGCCCCAGCCGGTAAGGGAAGCGTCTGTCGTTAGCATTTTGCGACGACAAGACTGACCTAGAGTGGGACCCAAGGTGTGAAACCGGGGTCTGAACCACATAGAAAGGGTACGAAGTCCTTCGCGTGTAACCCTTATTCGCCTTCTGGAATTTGTTCTCGTGTGAACTCCCCTGGCTCTTAGCCACAGCTGAAAAGCTCTCATGTGCAAGAGACCCAAAGCTATCACCGTGGATGCAGCTTCCATGAGGCCTAAACATTTTTGTAAGTGATGTACAGTCACTCCTCTGTCTAGCCTGATTTCCTTCAGAGCGTTGTTTATGGATTCGACGCGAGCAGGAGACAGATGTGCCTGCATAGCGATCGAATTCCACCTGATGCCCCAAGTATGTTGTCATCTTCTATGGCTCCCTTCTGCAGTAGTGTCTGGAGTTCGGAAAATGCGCCCTTTCTGGTATCACGGAAGTGGAGACCACGCCGTTGAAACGCGAAGGGCGATATGTGAACTGGATCCTGTATCCTTTCTCTACAGTCTTTAAAACCCAGGGAGATATGCCTGGCAGTAGCTTCCACGCTGCCAGCTTCTCCGAAAGGGGTATGAGTACTTCTACTGGGCTGGGGGATGTTAGTGGTTCGGTGTCCTGGAATGTGGCAGGATCCAACCGAAGGACTAACGTGCTGTTGGAGACCGGTGTTGTCCGTAACATCAAAGGCGGCGGAAACTGAACGCCGATCTCCTGGGGGAACACCTCGACGGTCCTGGGCTCCGCTCTCAGGAATTCTTCTTCATTAGGAAGACACGGCGATCTATTCTCTTGGGGGTCGGTCTGAGGGGGGCGCCGAGCCGTACCCCTGTCCTTATGGGGGGGTGCGCGGCTCCTGACGCTCTCCTTCTGCGCCTCTCGCCTGGCGAGAGTCAGATCAGGTCGAGGCTGGGTGGCCGACGGCCTCGACTCCTGTGCACGGCGTGGGAGAAATTTCCCAAAGGCCTGTTTATAAAGGCTGGCCTCTCTAAATGGCGTCGCTAAATAGGCCTAAGAGTGAGATAGGAGCATCAAGAAGGAATGCTCGATTTTTATCCTTAATGCCAGTTAGATTTAGCCACAGGTGCCTCTCTGCGGACACCAGGGAGGCCATAGAGCGGCCAATAGCACGGGCTATCTGTTTCGTCGAAATTCTATGAGTGCTTCGTGATCCATATTGCCGCTCGTGCTCAGATCATTCAGTAGGTCGGCCTGGTACGCCTGCAAAACCGCCATGGTGTGCAAGGAAGCGCCGGCTTGACCTGCTGCTTGGAACGCCTTCCCTACCAGGGTAGAAGAAGTTCTACATGGCTTGGAGGGAAGGGGCGGCTTCTTTAGTGAGGATGACGTCCCAGGAGCGAGATAGCCCGCGAGCGTCTCCTCAATCTGGGGCATCATCACATAACCTCGTGCCTTTGCATCCACGATAATCGAGTAAAACGAAGTCGATGGTACAAAGATACGGGAAGAAAAGGGTTTATTCCATGAACGAGACAACTCGTTGTGGAGATCATCAAAAAAATAGGAGAGAGCGGCGTTGTGGCGCCATCTCCTGGCCACCCGACAGGAACCTGTCGTCTAATTTAGATCGCTTAGGGTGAGCTTGCTCCTGTGGCCAATCAATGTGTAGTCGTTCGACTGCACACGTTATAACTTCAATTAACTCCTCATACTCTTTCTCATCTCTAGAGAATCGTTCTGAGGTAGCTAATTCCATTTCCACAGGAGCGGGAGAATGAATCTCTTCCGAACACTCACGCGAGGCACCGAAGTGCGCTCGTGAAGTGGAGGGAGAGATTCTGTGATCTGGGGAGAGAGCGAGAGAAAGGAGGGACTCCATCTCTCGTGCCTCGGCCAGATCAACCTGAGATCCCCAAGAGTGCAGCGCAGCTGGTGGTTCCCTAAAGAACACGAGTCGTGCGAGTAACACTTTCATCGGGAGATTATCACTTTGCTCACACTCTCCTTTAAGTCCAAGGAGATCGTGGCTCTCACCCAAACATTCAAAACAGAGGATGTTTTAAAAATAAGTTTTTAATTATGCTTGCTGCACACACGAATTCACAATGTCAGTGAAGACAAAATGATCTGAGGTGTGTCGCCGGCTCACTAGTATTTATAACCGGCAGCTGCGTATAATCAGATGACGTCACCTGACTGAGGTTATATATAGCCAAAAAATTTGGCGTGTTTGCACACATGCTTCACAACCGGCACACAAAATGGTTCCCATAGCGTTCTCACGCAGCATCGAGAGAAAGCCTTTGAAAGGGAACTGAAATGTAATAGGATGTAACATAAAAGCAAAAGACTTTTGTGAAAATGTATGAATAACGCAATTACAACCTTATCCCAAATATGAGTCTGTATGAACAGTGCTGGTTGTGGCGATCACTGGTTTAATTCAGTACAATGGCTTCCACACTCATGGCTAAGAAGTCTATGTTTATATATGTATATTTACTTTGCAAAAAAAGAAACGTCCCTTTTTCAGGACTGTGTATTTCAACAATAATGTCGTAAAAATCCAAATAACTTTACAGATCTTCATTGTAAAGGGTTTAAACAATGTTTTCCATGCATGTTCAATTAACCATAATCAATTCATTAACATGTAACTGTGGAATGGTCGTTAAGACCTTAACAGCTTACAGAAAGTAGGCATTTAAGGTCACAGTTCTAAAGACGCAGGACACTAAAGAGACTTGTCTACCGACTGTGAAAAACACCCAAAGAAAGATGCCCCATCTGCGTGAACGTGCATTAGGCATGCTGCAGGGGGACATGAGGACTGCTGATGTGGCTATAGGGCAATAAATCGCCATGTCCGCACTGTGAGACGCCTAAGACGGCGCTACAGGGAGACAGGAAGGACAGCTGATCATCCTCGCAGTGGAAGACCACGTGTAACAACACCTGCACAGGATGGGTACATCCGAATATCACACCTGCGTGACAGGTACAGGATGGCCACAACAACTGTCCGAGTCACACCAGGAACACACAATCCCTCCATCTCACAGCAAGAACTGACAAATCTGGTCCAGTCCATGAGGAGGAGATGCACTGCAGTACTTCAAGCAGCTGGTGGCCACCAGATACTGACTGCTACTGACTGATTTTGAGCCTCCCTTCATTCAGGGACACATTGGGAAACATTTTTACTTTATGTCTTATGGTGTTGACTCTCTTAGTGTTCATACAAATATTTACACATTAAGTTTACTGAAAGTAAAAACAGTTGAAAGTCAGAGGATGTTTCTTTTTTTGCTGAGTATATATCATGCTCTGATCGCTTAATACACCCTATGTCTTCTCCAGCACACCTCAGCGATTCACAGTGGGGTTAAGGTCTGGACTCTGTGGTCAAAATGATGCCTTGTGCTCCCTGAACCACTCTTGCTCCATTTGAGGCTGATGAATCCTGGCATCTTAGAATACGGCGTGTGCTGTCAGTGAAGAAGAAACCCTCCATAGATTTGATAATCTGGTGATTCACTACATTCAGTTGGTCAGCTAACTTCATTTTATTGCCCCATAACGTTACTGAGTCTCGACCTGAGTAACTGATCAACCTCAGATCATAACACTGTCTCCAGAGGACTTGTACAGTGGACACTATACATTATGGAGCATCGCTTCATGTCCTTCCCTTCTTACCCTGACACGCCCATCACTCTGGAATAGGGTCAGTCTGGACTTATCAGGTCACATGACCTTTTCCCATCACTCACTCCAGAGTCCAGTCTTTATGCTCACTAGCGATTGGAGCCTTTGTTGCCTTGTGGAGGTTTTTTTTTCTACTGATGAACATTTGATTTTACTATGTCTTTAAGTTGTCTCTCCGATCATGATCATTTAATTTTTTCCCCGACCACATTGCTTCTCCGAAGATGAGTCTGCAATATCCGTCCAGGTGTTATTAATGTATTTTACAGTTCTTAACCCAATTTTAGTAATTTTACTAAATTAATCTCCTTAGTTGTTTTCTCTGCTTAATGCAGGACAAAATTTGACCCTTTTGAAACAGAGAAACATCTTTGCCACGCCCACAGGATATCTGGTTATTTAACAAATGCATATTTTATCTACCATTAGCTCTAAATTGTGAATAGCATATTTAATTTGTTTCAGTTTAATTCCTATTCGCTCTGTAACTAGCTGCGTTAATCATGTTAATCAAGTTCATGTGTATTGTATGTACCAGTTTTTGAAGGTTTGTGCCAGGAGACTCAGTTGTTATAAATTCGTCAGCAAATTTGCCCAAGACATCGCGGGAAACTCTGCTTTTTTCCAAAAGTTCTGGCTTACCACAACCAAGAAAAACCTGCAATTACACAGAAAAACAGTAAAAGAAAGTAAAACAGGACATTGCATTCCAGAGTCGCGCAAGTTTTTTTTTTACGACGTTGCAGTTTGTTTATAACGTTTATAATAACATATTAAATGTGACATACTTCCTCCGACAGCTCCATGGTTTTCTCTTGCATGGTCATGATGGCGTCTGAAATCTTGACGTCAATGGGCTCCATGACGGACTCGATGTTGAACGGCCCTTCGAGTCTCTCGATCAGCAGCAGCATCGCATCTGGAATGACAAAGAGATTTTTTTTAATTGTTCAAACAATGAAACAGAAAGAAATAGAGAGGTGGTAGTTGTGAATAAGAAAAATTTCAGCAGTGCTTGTTTAACTAATCATATTTTTAAATATATATATTTTAGAAAAAAAAAGATGATTAATAGATAATTCTAAAAATAGATAATAGATAATTTAAAAATAAATTTCTAGTAAGATATAGTACTTTGATTAATTAACCCTGACTTCTGAAACACATCTACCAGATTTAATAATAATAATAATAATAATAATAATAATAATAATAATAACAATACATGTAGCATAATTAATTCACTCTTTCTCTCTCTCCCTCTCTCTCTATTCCTTTTTTTTCTTGTTGTTTTGGTCATCGCTTCCAACAAAGAAGAGACAAAAAAAATCATTCCAGATAATGGGAAAAAAATTATAACAAGAACTTAAATTAGTTTTTTTTTATTATTATTATTATTATTATTATTATGTATAATAAGCAGGGCAGCTCTTTTACCCCACATGTACTCCTCGATTATATATATATACTCTTATTACTGGAATGAACTTTTGCAATTTCGAGGTGAACGAGGGCGAATCTCAGTGGTTTTTGTCCTGGACAGAAGGACACTTTCCTCGCTCTTGTTCATTGGTTCCCAATGATTTTTATTTTGGTAACATTAAATCTGTCCAAACTGCCCGTAAAGCCACAAAAATGTTTGAGGAAATCCTTCTCTTCCTGGAAACATGCATTTTGCACATATTTGGGGATTACGTGAACACCACAAAACCATCCGGTGCATCATGTGGACAGATCGGTCCTGCGCGCTAAAATATCAACAATCGAGGTGAACATGCCAGCAAAACTGTAATGGTTATTCTTTATAATTAAACAGATTTAATATGATCATTTCCCAGAAGGAATCGTGGATTGCAAATTAGATTATTGAAAATATACTCTAATAAGCAAGGGAAGCTGCTTGGCTAGTCCGTTGTTTGTTAATATTCGGCTAGACAGGGACATACTGTACGTGTGAGACTAGCGAGGACACACCTACGCTAATTACACGTCGTCTCTTCCAACCTGCCTGCAAGATGCTTTTCCGCTCAACACAGTTATAAAGAGTGATTATTTAAGTTACTCTGGTCTTCAGCCTGTCAGTTGACATCAGTCCACCACTGTCCACTCACCACTCTGAGTAACGTCTACAGACTGTTGTGTGTGAAAAGCCCAGGAGATCAAAGACATCAGATCTGTTCCACAATTCTGAACATTAACTGAAGCTCTAGTCTTGTATCTGCATTATTTTATGCATTGTTCTGGCTGGTCTCGCATGGAATGTGTGTGTGTGTGTGTGTGTGTGTGTGTGTGTGTGTGTGTGTGTGTGTGTGTGTGTGTGTGTGTGTGTGTGTGTGGTTAAGGGCAGCACAGCTGTAAGCCATTATCCTCGGCCTACAGCTGCTCCCTTGTCCACTTATTCACGTTTATTTAACCTCTAAAATAAAATAAAACCAAACCACGGAGGTCACATAAACACTCATTATAAACCCATTTAGGCCATGGCCTATATACTGGGCAGGACGTGTGGTTTGGGACAATGTCCTCGATGTACTGCTGATGCCGAGACATTTGTACTGTTGTTTTCATTTAGCTAGCAGTCAGGAGGCTACGCAGGCTAGCTGTGCTGCTGTGACGTACGGTGATCTCGGGCAAACCCGCGGATTCTTACCGATGTATCGCGTCCAGTCGTCACTGATCCCGAGCTGGCTCCATAAACAGAGCTTCAGGACGTGAAGGCAGTAATCTTTACATGGCTTGGTCTGCGTCACGCCCTGGCAGTACGGGCAGTAAAGCATCTCGGTGACGTTGCTAACGCACTCCGGGCTCATGCTAACCTGAGAGAGACGGGAAATGACACAGAAATCACTGGTTTTCACATCGCAGCACATCGGCTCAGCGTACATCATAGTTAAAGCACTGACTGTAAGTTCGACAGTTTAACCAGTTTCTTTTAGATGAGGCTTACTCACACACACACACACACACACACACACACACACACACACACATGTATGTATGTGTGCTTGCTCTGCAATGGATTGGCACCCTGTCGTACAGTAGGTGTACAGTAGGCTCCAGTCCCCATGCGACCCTGAGTACAGGATAAAGTGGTATATATGATGATGAGTGAGTGAGTGAGAGAGTGAGTGAGTGAGTGAGTTAAACCTGAGGAGGATTATTATACTGTGTAGTCATGGTGACTAGACTGTTCACAACGTCTTGTCTAAAACTCTCTTACAGAAACTATCGACTCCCTGGTGGTTTCACTGGTGTGTCGATGTCAGTATTCCTCACTTTTTTTTATTTTTAACAAAGCCTTAAAATGTGTGTTTTTTCCCCCCTAAATCTTGGCCTGATTGATTAATTGAAAATGTTTTTTACCCATTTTAAACACACAACACGATTAGGATTTGTGTATTTTCTTTTGATTCATGCAACAAAGTAGCGAACAATAAAAGCATTTTTTTAAATCAGCATAACTCAGCACCATCCAGTACAACATAGCAATGCTATGAAGTGTTATTATTCATTTTACAGCAATTAAATTCAATAAAGCAATATCATATGAGATGCGGTGCTGTTATGCTGGATATCGTCTCGGGTTACATTTCTGTAACCCTGTTCCCTGAAAGGCGGGAACGAGATGCTGCGTGAAAACGCTATGGGAACCAGTTTGTCGCGTTGCCGGTCGTTGAAGCATGCTGTGAAAACACGCCAAAGTTTTTGGCTATATATAACCTCCACAGGTGACGTCATCTGATTAGATGTAGGTGGAGGTTATAAAAACAGGTGAGCCGGCAACGACCTCAGATTAATTTGTCTGAACAGCCGTCCGGTCACGTGGTAGTGCGGCATTGCGACGCAGCATCTCGTTCCCGCCTTTCAGGGAACAGGGTTACAGAAATGTAACCCGAGACGTTCCCTAGCAAGGCTACACTCGATGCTGCGTGAAAACGCTATGGGAACGAGAATACCAACGCCGCCGCACTACAGGTGTCTGGACCCCAAGGTTGTGTAGCGTGTGCGCACAAAGCCAAGAAGGTCTCAGAGCTATGCCTGGGCAGCTAACTCGGGGGCAGTGAGCCCAGAGTAGCATGAACATCCAGATTTATAAATGTAAGAAATGTGTGCGGGGGGGAACCAACCCTTCGCGCCACACAATTACTGCAGGGGATACCTCCTGCTGGTGAGACTGGGATGATCACCCTGGTTGGGTGAGCCCTGCTTCCCAGAGGCGAAGTGAACCCACGCGCCTCATAGGAGAGGGCAATATGCATCTCTCACCCAGTATAGTGGCGCTCTGACTTACGCCACTAGCTGATGCGGTGGACGTGAATCTGAAGAGCACATACTGGATAGTAAGTGAAGTTTCTCCTGCTCCGAAGCTGTAAAAGGCGGAGGACAGAAGGCTTCAAACAATGCAGCTAAGAAAATCCTGAGGGTACTAGGGCACAAGCCCAAGGACAAGCTTTTACTGCAGAAGCTCCAGCACTGAAACATTTTGGCAGTGGACTGGGTCTGCCTGCTTGGCACACACTTGTTGCAGGGGAATACCTCTTGCTAATCCAATAGCTGAGGCGATCCCCTGGTTGAATGAGCCCTGATTCCTAGAGGCGAAGTGAGGCCACGCGCCTCATAGGAGAGGGCAATAGCATCTCTCATCCAGAGCATGAAGAAGTTGCTCTGACCTACGCCACTAGCTGATGCGGTGGACGTAGATCTGAAGAGCACAAGCTGGACACAGCAAGTGAAGTCTCTCCTGCTCCGAAGCTGTAAGCGCGGAGGACAGAAGGCTTCAAAAGCAATAGGGTGCCTGTTGGGTTTATAGTTTAGCTTTTGGAAGATAGTTGAGAGAGGATGCAGTTACGCACGTCCTGAAAGTGCTAGGGCATAGACCCGAGGACGGAAACTCCAGCACTGAAACAATTCGGCAGTTGACTGGGTTTACCTGCTTAGCAGACACTTGCTGCAGGGGAATACCTCTTGCTAGTGCAATAGATGAGGCAATCCCTTTGGCTGAAAGAGCCCTGATTCCTAGAGGCGAAGTGAGGCCACGCGCCTCATAGGAGAGGGCAATAGCATGTCTCATCCAGAACATGTAGAAACTGCTCTGACCTACGCCACTAGCTGATGCGGTGGACGTAGATCTGAAGAGCACAAGCTGGACACAGCAAGTGAAGTCTCTCCTGCTCCGAAGCTGTAAGCGCGGAGGACAGAAGGCTTCAAGAGCAATAGGGTGCCTGTTGCGAGGAGGGAAACTCCAGCACTGAAACAATTCGGCAGTGGACTGGGTTTACCTGCTTAGCAGACACTTGCTGCAGGGGAATACCTCTTGCTAGTGCAATAGATGAGGCAATCCCTTTGGCTGAAAGAGCCCTGATTCCTAGAGGCGAAGTGAGGCCACGCGCCTCATAGGAGAGGGCAATAGCATGTCTTATCCAGAACATGTAGAAACTGCTCTGACCTACGCCACTAGCTGATGCGGTGGACGTAGATCTGAAGAGCACAAGCTGGACACAGCAAGTGAAGTCTCTCCTGCTCCGAAGCTGTAAGCGCGGAGGACAGAAGGCTTCAAGAGCAATAGGGTGCCTGTTGGGCTTATGGAGCTTTCTGAAGATAGTTGAGAGAGGATGCAGTCACGTACGTCCTGAGAGTACTAGGGCACAGACCCGAGGAGGGAAACTCCAGCACTGAACAATTCGGCAGTGGACTGGGTTTACCTGCTTAGCATATACTTGCTGCAGGGGAATTCCTCTTGCTAATGCAATAGATGAGGCGATCCCCAGGGTTGAAAGAGCCCTGATTCCCAGAGGCGAAGTGAACCCACGCGTCTCATAGGAGAGGGCAATAGCATCTCTCATCCAAAACATGTAGAAGCTGCTCTGACCTACGCCACTAGCTGATGCGGTGGACGTAAATCTGAAGAGCAGTAAAAGGCGAAGCATATCTTAGAAGGCAAGAGGTCCGCCTTGCTACATGAACATCTCTCCCTGACTACTTCGGAGTGGGGTTACCATTCCCCGTGTGTCAGAGATAGACTGGACAGTACTACTGCTCCCGCATCCATGCTGGAATGTAAATCGCTCTGAGGGACAGGAACCTGGTGCGCTAGCTGTTAGCGGCGCGAGCACAGTCCGCCCTGGCGATAACATATGAGACTGCCATAGTGTTGTCCCCCGCACTAGGACATGGCAGCCTCTCAGCTGCTGGAGGAAGTGCTTTAGGGCCAGAAATAGAGCCATCATTTCGAGGCAATTGCTGTGCCATGCGAGAAGATAGCCTCTCCAGCTCCCTTGGGCTGGACAGTCATCAGAGACCGCACCCCAGCCTATGAGGGAAGCATCTGTCGTTAGCCTCAGCGACGACAAGATGAACTTAGAGTGGGACCCAGAGTAGAGACCGGGGTCTGAACCACGTAAAAAGGGTACGAAGCACCTGGCGCGTAACCCATATTGGGGATTGGCCATAGTAATATCCCCTGGTTCTTAGCCACAACTTAGAATGCTCTCATGTGCAGAAGGTCCAAAGGTGTCACCGTGGATACAGCTGCCATGAGAGCTAGAATGTCTGAAAGTGATGGTCACTTTCTGGTCTAGCTTGTTTTCCTTGAGGGTGTTGAGAATGGGTTCGATACGAGCGGGAGACAGCTGTGCCCGCTTACGACCGAATACCATATAGCACCCAATGTGTTGTCCTCTGCACAGGAAAGAGCACGCTTTTGTGGCGTTGGGTCCCAGTCCTGAGAACAGAGATGAGCTAGGATGACATGCTGATGTCGAAGCACTAGCCACCGGATGCCCTGGGACTCCAGTAAGAGCCAGGGCTAAATCCATGCATTTTGTATGTGTGCGGGTAAGCTAGACCAATGGAAGGACCCGATACTGGTAAGCTTCGCCCCCGAAAGCGAACCTCAGGATCTCCCTGTGTTGTGGCAATGTTTCTGTATGAAAGTAAGCGTCCTTAAATCGATTGTCAGAAACAATCGCTTGGTAGGGTTGAGAGCAATCACCTTTACAGTCAAGAACTGAACTGTATTCATTGATTTTCAGGTAGCGGGAGAGCCCGCAGAATCTGAAATATTGGACGCAGCCCCCGTTCCTCTTGGGAACCAAGAATACCGACTGTAGTAGCCTGACTCACTGTCTGGTGGGGGAACATGTTCCATGGCCCCCTTCCCCGGCAGCCTGTCAGCAGATGCGCACTTTCTGGTTTCATGGAAGTGGAGACCACGCCATTGAAAACACAGAAGGTGAAGTGAGAACTGAATCCTGTAGTTCCTCTCTCCAGTGCTTAGTACCCAAGGAGATATACTTGGCAGTAGCTTCCACGCTGCCAGTTTCTCATAAAAGGGCAAAAGTTTCGGCAGCTTGGTTAAACGGGGGGGGGGGGGGAGGATGTTAGATGTTCGGCATCCTGAAGCATGGCAGGAAAACCGAAGAACCAACAGCCTATTGGAGACTGGTGTTGCCCGAACACCAGTGGTGGCGGAGCAAACACCGACCTCCTGGGGGTGCCAGGGAGAACACATATTCGTTAAAAAGGAATTCTGAGTGCCTTTCCCTATTGGGGGGGCCACCCCCATTTATTTTATTTTATACACACACATGCATACATATACATATATACACACATATACACATATATATATATACACACATATATACATATATATATATATATATATATACACATACATACATACACATACACATTTTTTTAAATCAGTCTGACCTCCTGTGTGCAGTGGAGCACCAAGCTGACCCACTGACTGAAAAGCTTTTCCCTCTAGGGCAGATAAAAGTCTACACAGCTAGAAAGGAAGTATAAGCTTACCAGGGAGGATGATGTCCCAGGAGAGAGATAGCCTGTGAAGCGTCTCTGCTATCTGGGCGTCATCATACAATCCCGCGTTTCCATATCGACTATATTTAAATAAACAAATAAGTCGATGGCATGAAAAACACAGCATGAATACAGCCTACTCCATGAAAGGGTTAACTCATATGAAGAGAGCTGAGAGGGGGTGGGGGGGGAGAGAGCGCGTCATTGAGGCTCCGCCCCCCAGCCACCCGACAGAAGCTGCCGTCTACTGCTTGTTTTAGTGCTTAAGGCTATTTTCATCTCCGGTAAACAAGAGAGGAATCCTCGTGATGACAAGCGCGGAAGAAAGGAGTTTTCTTACCTCCGTCTGCCGCAGCTCCGTCAGATGCACGAGTTTTAAGCCAGGAACGCGCGGCGGCTCGCAGCTTCTCACGGAATGCGCGGCGCGCGCAGCACTAGTCGGAGCAGTGTAGAGATCGCACTCCGATATGGATTATCACACACGGAGGGATTTAAACTCGTCAAATCGGTGAGTTAAACACCTTCTTATTTTGCTGGTTTATCACAAGCACGCTTCGCAACTAGGCTCTGAAGACAAATGATCTGAGGTCGTTGCCGGCTCACCTGTTTTTATAACCTCCACCTACATCTAATCAGATGACGTCACCTGTGGAGGTTATATATAGCCAAAAACTTTGGCGTGTTTTCACAGCATGCTTCAACGACCGGCAACGCGACAAACTGGTTCCCATAGCGTTTTCACGCAGCATCGAGTGTAGCCTTGCTAGGGAACAGCATGGCTGTTCTCGATGCTTGAGTGTGATATTGCTTTTATACAACAGTTCCACAAACACCATTTATTATCAAGAGACTATGATTTGTTTCTATATTTGTTCCGACTCATTTCCTTCCCATGCCTTGCGGATCTAACTAACCTAACCATGACTTGCAGAGCTGCCGACCGACAGTTAGCGAGCGACAGCTTGTTGCTGAAGACGACATAACGTTATCAGTTATCAGTTCTGCTGAAAGTGTTAGTGAAATCATGAGTAGCTTGTAGTTTAATTTTCAAGCTGCTTTTCCATCCCTGAACCTCTCCTCACTACATTAATACATTAATCTGTAGAAAATAGCCCATTTATAGCATGCAGCTAGCTAGCTATTCTTCTAAAGACACACATTTAGGTTAATCATGGTCCAAACTGGTTTAAACCCGGTCAGAACTGGTCTTAAACAGCATGACTATATACTGACTGACTGACTGACATGTTAATTAAACTGCACTTCCCACATGCGATAATAAAGTTGACAAAAGTGATGTGAATCTCAAAACCAGTAATTATATGTTAACACTAATCAAATTCACTTGACATCATCACTGGTGTCAGACAACAGTTTTATCCAAAAAAATATATTCCCCCACAACAAAGCTCGCTGCCTGACGTTATCTTAAATAAATGTTGTCAACACATGCAAGAGGAAAATGAGCTAACCTTGGATGCATTGGTAGCTACTCCCTGTCCAAACTCGAGTCCCTGGACAAAGGTTCGAGCGATAACAAACGCCCTCGAGACTTGTGCCTTGACCTTTTTGGGCACATCCCCAAAGGGCTTCAGGTCATCCATGTGCTTGTTCACGCACTCCATGTAATCATCATTGATGTGGTACTGTGAGTTCAGCAGCTGGAACATGCGCTCCATCAGGCGGGTCCAGAAATCGGCCATCGTCTCGTCCAGGTTCACGTTTCCACCAATGTAGTAGAGTTTCAGTTCAGAAAACAGTCTTTGGAAAACATCAGCGTTTTGAGTGTAAAGATCTCCATAAGTACGAACAAACATCTCGTTCAGCGAGCGCTCGGTATTCTCCAGGAGCTCCAGAAAGAAATCTATCCAGAGGAAAAGGTGACAAGGAGTTAGAACTCTTAGATCCTGTTGGAGTGTGTTGGAGTGTGTACGACTACATTTAGCTTCGTGTTTGAACAATTTGAGATGATGACTATATTACAGTTAAACACAATGACCTCACCTCAAAGACCTCATCACTGATCTTTTACATACAAGATTATACTTATGTCTGTTAAATTTCTCCATCGCAGAAAATTATAAAATTAAATAATATCTAACCTCAGTTAGTGCGTCTTAAATCATCTCTGTTAAAATTGTAGCAATATTTACTTTATTAATATACGTATTATTTAATAAATCCAATATGCTTGAACACACATTGAGACTATAAATTCTATATACTTCCGTGCAATATTAGTACAACAGTTGTTTGGGATGCATGTATTTATTTTTCTTCCATGTGACCCATTTGGCTTTCCATAATCACAGCTCCACCTTGTGCACTTCAGCATCTGATAGACCAAGAAACACCGGGGCTGTGTTCCAATCGCCTGAAGTGGACTGCACAGGGTGTTCAGCAATGTTACAGTAAGATTCCGGACTGTAGTGAGCAAAACTACTCTGTTTTAAGGGAACTGTGAACAGTGTAGGGAACAAGTGAACAATGATTCATCCCTTTTGGACAAGAAAAATGAGTCAGCAGTCACCGCACATCTCTGGAGCACAATAATGAAGGACTATAAAGTTTCTTGTAAAAGTTAACAATGGAGTAGACACTATAGCTACAATTTACGCAATAGTTATATAATTTTGTAAGCTTTTAGAAACTATATTTGTCAGTTTGCTATTTTCTACAAGAGCTAACTAATTTGGACGAATACCTCATGAAATAATTAATGAGAGAAATCCAAGATCTTCACACTGGAAAATGTATATATATATTTTAAATATAAACTCTTCAATATAAAGAGTGCGGTCGTACCATCAAACCTTTTATATCTGGACTCAAACGTGTTCCTCAGGTCTTCAGTCGCCTCATCCACAAACTTCCCAAACTCGTGTTCACTCCTCTCAATCAAATTCTCCTCCATTTCAGAATTACAGCATGTCGAGTTCTGAGTGCACACTTGCAGTTTGTCACCTGGAAACAAAGGGAAACAATAAAGTCTAACATCCACGTACCTCAACACCGATGTAGCTGATGTGTTAAAGCAGAACCGTAGTAAAAACTGTGGATAATTAATATAGACAGTGATGACAACATAAACTGTGATATTCTGAGACTGTATGTGAACAGTTTTTGCCGCAAAATGAGATAACTCCATTTTTATTACGTTTTGAGATTTTTGAGAGTATTGCAAGTTGATTGAACGTATTTTTTTCTTTGATCTTTGAGGCACAAGACTGATTCAAAGCACAATTTTCCGAAATATTTTGTCAAACTGGTTTTGGTTATACAGTATAATGGTGAGTTTTGTTTGATTTTTCAAAAAGCTATAAATCCACCTACCACAGTTTTGGCACATAAGGATAAATCAGCCTGCAGTTGGGTTTGTGGTTATTTGAGTACACATTTAGCATCAATTATATTCAAGATTTCAAGATTCAATGAACTTTATTAATCCCAGAGGGAAATTGCTTTGTCTTGACAGTTGCTCTGGGCCCGGTTTCTCGAAAGCTTCTTATCGCTAAGTAGTTCTTAAGTTGTACCTTAACCTCTCTCTTAACTTTATGGTGCATTTCCCGAAACGTTCTTACGCTAAGTATCTCTTAGTCACACGTTCGTAAGGTTGGTCTGGAGCAACCTTAACTCATTCTTAGCATAGTTTCAGCTCTAGACGCTAGTCGCCGCCACTGAGCAGCAGTCTTTATAAACCAACACATTGCAAACACATTATGGCACGTTATCAAAGTCGTATTAATGATGGAATATACTGTAGACCTGTTTAAGAATTTAATTTTATTTGATATCAGAACTAATAGAGTGACTTTTAATTAGCCTATTTCATAATGTGACTAATGCATTAAAATTGCCAATCACAATTAATATTAAACAGGTGGCGAACAATTAGGCAGCGATACAGCGTGGTGTGTTAAACTGAAGATGGCGCGGTCCGTGGAGCCGTGTGGGTCATGTACATGTTTCCTTTAGACAAAACTTCAGCCCTTTTCATATTTTCCCCGTGGTCGTTATTAAAAAAATATTTAAATAAAAGTTTTGACTCCTAAGGCAACAGATTATGGAGCTTCTTGAGCTGCTCAGACCTGCGCGTGCCAGGCCAACGCATCGTACTTACTGTACTTACTGTACTTACTGTACACTCCCCGTCCTGATGTCCAGCTGCTCGCTGTTTCATTGATCATTAGCCATTATCCATAACTTTATGGGTTTTTCTTTTGACACGTTTTATTTTTATGAAATTTGATTTAGTTAAATGAGAAAATAACCTTGGGAGTTTCAAACCCCGCATCCATTCATGTTTCAGTGTGATTGTAATGTTTAATACCCCTACAGTATTCACTCATGCGGTTTGACTCAGTGTGAGATGCGGTGTGTTATACCCCTATCTCACCTGCGCGGGCTCGCGCTGTGGCCGTAGGCTTGATCATGATTCACCCCGAGTTTTTGCGCTGTGATTACGTTTCCATCTTTCCGCGTGAAAAATTCAACGTTTAATTTTTTGCTGGTCCTCGCGGAAGCTTGCAGAACTTCGCGGAACTTCGCGGAACGTTAAAGGAACGTTGTAGGCAATCGCGGCAGCTCACGGGGATGAGTCTGGCCACACAGGTGAGAGAGGGGTATTAGGCATCGTGATCCGCCTCGAGTCTGACGGTCCGCGAAGATCTGCAAGGTCCGCAAGCTTCCACATGTTAAACATGTTTATTTTTTTTGCGTGGTAAGATGGAAACGTAATAACAGCACCAAAACTCGCGCCGAATCATAATGAACCGCACTTACGGCCCCGCGTGTGAGATAGAGGTATTAAACCTCCACTCTGTCATCTCATCGTATTCATTCCATAAGTGCGCTATACAACCCCAACAACTGACACTTCACATTGTTTCTGAAGCTGGTGAAGAGTGTTATCAGCTGTTTGTCCATCAACTATGATTGTAAACCCGGTTCGTTTCATCGCCACTACAGGTTACATGAAAATATTAGCTATATTAATTAATTAATTAATTAATATTAATTTATATATTTTTCTATTCTTCTTCTTCTTCTTTGTCTTTCGGCTGTTCCCTTTCAGGGGTCGCCACAGCGAATCATCTGCCTTGCATGTTATTGTTAAGTTAACCCATGTCGAAATAAACGCTATTAAAAGAATTTAGTGCAATGTTTAATTTGTATAGAAAGTGCTGTCTTTCTTAACGCTGTCATGCAAAAGGAGTGAAAACTCGATTCCTGAGCCACCGATGTCCGCTAATTCAGGACCTTCACTGTAGACAGCGCCGCGTAACGTCGGACGTAAGAGGCAGCGACTTAAGAAGACTCAGATGAGACAGTTCGAGAAATACACTTAGTAAAGTTATCACTTAACGTAAGATATATCTTAAGAGTCTACTTAGCGCGCAAATAGTGTGCGTTATCGAGAAACCGGGCCCAAGTTAATTTACCGGGAAGAAAGGAAAAATTTGATTAGGAAAAAATATATTAGACAGGAAAAAATTTAATTAAAGAAATAAAAATTTCAAGAAAAAGAACAATAAATAGAAGTAAAATAGAATAGAATTAACTATGGCACACAAATTGGCCACAAATATGGCACACACATATTGCGCTAGAACTGTAGTGTAAATGAAAAGAAGTATTGCACAAGTGTATTATAATCAGATATATGATATATTATATATAATCAGCACTTAGAACTTGAGTTGTGTGAACAGTAGTGTCATAAAATATTATTAACCAGGAACTACTGACACTTGATATGTTGGTTGAGTTTCAATTTAAGATAAATAAATAAATAAATAAAAGGTCTATATATAAATATATGGCGGCACGTTGGTGTAGTGGTTAGCACTGACACCTTACACCTCCAGGGTCCGGTTTTGTGGCACATAAACCATTAATTATTACGAGGGAAATGAGGGTTTTGAGGTTTGTGCGCCAGGGGTCCAACCGATTCGCCTTGCGTGCTCTCTCAGAAGCCTTAAAACCTGGAAGCAGAATTCATTATGGACGGATTCTCGATGCAGAATGCCACGTAAGTTGAAAAAGACGATGAGGTTGCATTTCATCATAAAGATATAGTTTCTCTGGTGCATACTGGGAAATATCTGTGGAGTACCAGAAATATTTTGTGCGGTGTACATTCTGTGGCATTGTCTGACTTTCACACTCGCAGTCTCCCAAGAATTGGGCAAACTGTTTTCTGTTGCGCCGCTCAAAATTATATTCCAGTATTAAACTGTAAAACTGTAGTTATACTGTTAGTATTAAACTGACATTATGTGAACCATACATTATGCGTAACATGATGATGGTAATCGCGGTGTCACTTGAAAGGAAAATACGGCGGAAGTTAGTGTAATAAATAAGACAAGGACATGTTCATACCCAGCATGTTGGTCAAAATCCTAACCCATGGGGTAAAACAGCCCATGATGGGGACTTTGAGATTCCAAATGGACCCAAACAGGGTTATTTTTACCCCCGCTATATATACACGTTGTAGGTTGTTCAGCTGATCCATGATGATCTTGTTGTGGCTAAGTGGAACCATCACTCTAGGTGCTAGCTCTAAATATTACATGGAGCTAAAGACTGTGTACTAAATCTAATTTAAGTCCACTCATGTCTGCCAAAGATGCTTCTGAGCCTGACCTCCCAATAATTAGCAGCATGGTTTGTTGTTGGATGTTGTTGTAACGGGCGTCCATACGCTAAATTTGGTTGTTCTCAAGACAGTAATTTCTAAGCATATCGAGCTGACTCATGTTCAGTAACCGCTTTATCCTCCTGTCAGGGTCGCGGTGGACCTGGAGCCTGTCCCGGGAACACTGGGCATGAGGCAGGGATACACCCCAGATGAGACGCCAGGCCATTGCAGGGCACACACACACACACAAACACACACACACACCTAGGGGCAGTTTGTCCTAGCTGATCCCTCTGATGGAATGTTCTCCATAGGAGGAGCATGCACAGACCCTGAGGCTGAGAGGTGGCAACGCCGCACCGTCTCTCTGTGCAGTAAATAATAGACTGGTCATGATACGGTGAAACCTTTAAACATGGGATATCCGGGGTTTAATATGGTGAAATTATCATTGTAAAATGTTTCCCCTCTGTCTACATCGAGCCTGGTTAACAGAGGATTTTTGTGGTTTTGGTTTTGTTTTTAACAGAATGGTGCTGGTTGCTGAGTGAATCTGTTTTCAGGACCATCCTAAAGATTTTATTTCCCATTTAAATAAAACATGTCATCTCTATGTGTGTGAGCATTATGATTCTTGCTCGGTAATAATTTGCAAAATCCAGTGTGTAATTTGTTGTGGCAAAACCTTGAATGCATTAAGCAAATCTACAGATCTGAAGATCAAGGAGTTTATAAATTTAAAAAAGAGTTTTATTTTTGTTCGCTTTTTTGGTTAGATGATGATACGTTTCAGTCAAAAATTTTTTTTTTTTTTTGGCATAGCTGTTAAATTTTTTTTTTACGCGTTCATACTCTGACACGCATTTTCAGCCACCGTGGCCATTTAAAGGCAGATGAGTTTTAAACTTTCAGAGAATTAAACTTCATGATCACTTCCCCGTTAGCTAAGAGTCGGCTCTGTCGATACATCACACAAATAAACCTCATCTGATTTTCCAAATACAGTGGAACCTCAGATTACGAGTAGCGCGGTTTGCGAATGTTCCGCGAGACGAGCAAAGATTTTTAATACATTTTGAACGAGTATTGTCTTGGTTTACGAGCACCGAGTATCATGTATCACGCATGCGCTTCTTGTTTTGACGCCGAGCCTCACGTGATCACAACTGAGCCAACGGTTTTTCTCTCTCTTGCGCTGCGGAATTGTGGGTAATCGTCACCCCTGCTGGGTCTTAGTGCTCGTCTCTTACTGGTATAATCAACATCCGTGTGTACTGTTTACTATAACACTGTGACCACGTGTGTCTGTGTGTCTGTGTGTGTGTAATTCTAATTATTGGAAATTCTAATAGGTTTGTTTAAAATCCAGCCAATAGAATTGTGGGAATGGAACAGACAGAAGAGAACGTTTTTATCTCATGTTTTTTGTTTGAATTTACACACGCCGGAGACTCGGCTGTCTAAACATGATAAAAACTTTCCATTTTCAGGATCTTTAGGATAAAGCATGTTTTGGAGTTAATAGCATAGATAAGTTAATAGAATAACCTACAGACTTGTTATGGTTATGTGATCTATACATTTCAGCACAACTTTAACCAATCAGAGTGTATTTAATACATGAGGTGTTTGCAACACTTTTTTGTGTAACTAAAATACAGTATGTATGTTACAAAGCTTCATCCATCCATCACTGTGATTTATATAGAAATCAATTATCCATTATTCCTGTTTTCTGCGCTTTCCGATCAACACATAAGGCTAAGATATATGACAAACATAACATTGTTTAAATTTATGAAAATTGTAAACCTAAATTAAAAAACTGATACAGCCCACTAGGAGTACATTTTGTCAAGACCAGTTCTGTGACTGGCTCACCTTTGTCACTACTAAGGCTCAGTGTATTTAATGTGATCCAAGCTGTACTTTGTGGTGTACAGTAGTTGTGCACCAGGGTGAATCTTGTAAACAGCACTGGACTTACAGTACTGCCCTGTGGGATACCATTATTTGAATTATTAATTCATGATTAGACTGAATTATTCGTACCTATTGTTCTGTTTTATTATTATTGTGACTATTGTGTGCACAATTAAATGTTTTTTCCCCACATATCCCAGTTAGGAAGCTGGAATCAGAGCGCAATGTCAGCCAGGATACAGCGCCCCCTGGAGCAGATAGGGTTAAGGGCCTTGCTAAAAAGTTCGACAGAACCTCCAACCTTCTGATTGGTAACCCAGAGCCGTAATCTTTTGAGCCCAAAAGGAGCTCACGCCGAGTCCTGCTAACTGACTGAGGTCTCCAGGTGAGTATCCACTAACTGAGTGAGGTGTTCAGTGCCCTTAACATTTTCTGATACTTATTTCTGATCAATCTTGAGGTCAATAAACATGCTTGTTCATCCTGGTTTACATGTGCAAATGAAAAACAGTGTGTCCTGTTGGGATGACAGAAGAATGGCATGGGCATGGGTATTTATATATGTAAGACTCAATAGGAATAAAGCCAGGATCCATTTACAAGGGATTTTAATATAAAAAAGTGAAAACGATATAAAATATGCACTATGATATTGCAGGTAGATACAAATCAGGTTTGACAAAAAATGTGCAATAAATAATCCAGTCGTATGAGGACATAACAGCAATCTGCAGTGCCATGGCCCAGAACTTCCACAAACGGGACGAAAGAAACATAAAGCTATACATAATCAATGTTAAAGGTCAATGAGGTGAACACAGTAATGGATATTTCCATTAATATTAGGACTTGATAAATAAATAATAGGACTTGATCACACATGACATGATGCAACTCATGACTCTGGAAACTCCAGAAGGGAATTCATAACTTTATGCCTCTGTCTGTAAATGACTGGTGTCAGGGTTATTGGATGGGAGTCACTGATATGATGATACAGCATGCACAGCCTGTGCCTCAGCCCTCGCGCCTAATGACCCGAACGCCCTGCCATATAGTCTGTGTATCTCTGGTGTCGGGGACCCGATGCTGGTTGGCCCTGTTGTCCAGAGAGCTGCCATGTCATCCGATCTGACTGCAGCGTCACAGGTTTCCAGAAGCACACATGCCTCTGCCAGCAGCCACCATTCATGATATGGATGATATGGAAGGTCGTATTAAAATGGATGCTGATATAACTGAATTCCTCCAAGGTGATGGAATCAAGGTGGGTAAAAGCCACCATAAATACACACATTTCAATGACCAAGAAGCCTTGAGATGCTGAGACGGCACCTTCAGTTCTCATCTGTCGCTGAACCGGTTGGGAAATTGATGCATGCTGGATGCTGGCGTTAGTTTAGCAAAGCTCTATTCACACAAGCACATGAGGGCATTGTGCACTCGCTGGATGCTGGCTTAAAGATTGATTTGAAATATATATATTTATATATAGAGAGAGAGATTACAGTGTCAGTCTTCCATGGGTGTCAGGATGGCTGAGTGGTCTAAGGTGCTAGAGTCAAAGTTCAGACCTTACCGCTTAAAACATGGATTCTGGTCTCCAAATGAGGGTGTGGGTTCAAATCCCATTTCTGACTTACAGCTATTTAATTTTTTTCTTATTTTTAATCATTGTAAATATGACTAGATATGTAGACATATAAAGTACAAGATTATTTTTTTTTTATCAATTTTAAAATATTTGCAGTAGATTTTTGGCTCCTGAATATAAATATACTGACTTTGAGAAAGAAAAAGAAACAACACAACCCAATGTCATCTATTTTCAATCTTCAGAAATCACATAAATATCATCATTAATGTATTAATCTAAGGTTGAGATAGGCCGAGTGCTGTGATGTGATTGTTTGTGACATGGGCAACGTTACGTTAAGTTTCAAGAAACGTGGGAAAGAAAATTATTAAATAAAGATGACATACAGGAATGTTCTGGCTTGCCTTATTGTTAATGACGGTACATAATTAATGCTCAACACAAACATTTTACATGGAACATCTGTATATAAACATTGTAGTTCCAGGATCTTTTGGACTTTCAGGAAGTTTCAGACGCCTGTTATCGGCGAGACCTTATCAGTTGGATCATGTTAGCGTTAGAAATAATAATATAGATATGGATAAGTTTCCATACGTCAGTATATTTACCACAGTCTGCCATGCTTTTCTAATGTCTGTGTTCACTATAAACACAGTTTTGTGCTGGTCTTTAACATTTAGGCTCCTTTACATACTGTATGTCCACAATGATGACATGTTTAAATAGTAACTTGGATATTGTAGTTTTGTACCACTACACTGTTGAGGTCCTTGTATGGTCCACAAAATCTAAGAATAATAATAAACGGATTAAAAACAGGCTTTTAACATCAAAAACGTGTGCATAATTGTTCTGGATGAAGTTTTCTGTAAGAGAATGTTTATGTAGAATGTGTGAAAGGAGTCTCCAGTATCAGTGCTTTGGAACTGCATGTGAAGCTGAAGATCAGTCCAGCAGCATTCATTGTCCACATTAATTATACTTTGTCTAAGAACTTTACTATAGAGATACAGAAGCAACTCCTGTGACTATGTTCATTACGCAGAACACACACCACCATCACCTTTCCTGTGGAATTATTCATTTAGGTTTAATCATTTATCTATTTTTCATCCCTATTTTCAAAATGTTTCCATATTTGATCATAAAAACAAGCTTTAAACAACTTCAGCATTTTCCAGGATGAATACATCTTAAAACCCATACAACAGACAATTAAAAGCTTTATGGTTACGGACACTACAGATTTAAAAAAAATGTTTTGCATACTTTTACCAAAAGAATATGTAACAAGTTACCAAGCAACGGTATTACAGGTCATATGTGTCTAGAAACTTACAACAATGTTAGTATCAATACTCAAAGAAATATTAATAATGTGCATTATAAAATATTACTGTTTGAAGCGAGACGGTACAATGTAACAATAAAATCATCTCTCCAAAATTGCTGAAGTTAGCAACTTGAAAATTTTAGGGAAGCGAGATTGGTCACCTCCATGTTATATAAACTTCAGAAAGAACTCTATATACTGTATATATAAAGCATACCAAAAATATTAAATCAGCACCAGTACGGTGTTTTGGCCGATCAGTTTTGTCACCATCCTAGCACACAGTGTTTGTTGGACTTATGAACGAATGCAGAATAGAACTTGTTCATTGCAACATCATTTTATAATAAGTAATTATTATTATTTTAACAGACTTAAAATAAGGAGACGAACTGCCTGTCTTCACCATGAACAAGTCCGTCACACAAAGTACCTGAAGCAACAAATTAAGTAAATCTTTTACTTTTCATTGCATTTTTTTAACAATAAAATAAAATAAAAAACAAGAAGGGAGAAATGTTTTACACTATAAGAACATTTCTGGGTGAAAGATACAAGTGTGTGATGTTGTACATGAGATTCTGTTAGTACTGGAACTCAGTCACTGTGAAGTGTTTATATCTATAAGTGTTTATATCTATAAGTGTTTATATCTATAAGTGTTTATATCTATAAGTGTTTATATCTATAAGTGTTTATATCATTATGTACTGATTGACTTGATCTCCTTATTGAGTGTAATGTGTTGGTGCCACACGCACAGTGTGTGTGTGTGTGTGTGTGTGTGTGTGTGCGCGCGCTCCTTACCCGCGCTGGTATTCCCGGTGCTGAAGCCCATCTCCCGGTACACCCGTCTCACCGCGCTGCAGCCCGCGCTCGCGCTCTCCTCGGCGCACGCGAGCGCACAGAGCGCGCACAGGAGCAGGGCGGCGGCGCGCGCGGGGACCATCGTGCACCCGCCTTATTAATGAGAGCAAAGAACCCGGGCAGAATGTTTATAACTCTTATTATAACGGCGATAATAACAGTATCATCCAGCTCCACTTCCGGGTTCAGCGAGCACCGTCATCATCATCACCATTATAATGATTAGAAGTTTTATAATAACAATAATCACAAAGACACGCGCGCGCGACGGGTCTCGAGCTGTGCTTGTTCGCGCGCGCAGGTCCAGAGTGAAGCAGCGGCGGCGGCGGCTCGGTGTGTGTGTGTGTGTGTGAGGGCGGGGACACGGCAGTGAGACAGCGGGAGCGTGAGACAGACCGGAGTGTGTCACTGCACTCAGGGGGATCCTGTGATAAACACACACACACACACACACACACACACACACAGGTGCGCCTCAGTAAATCATATCATTAGTTCAGTAACTCAATTCAAAACTCAAATTTTGATGATTATAGTTTACAGCTAATTAAAACCCAAAATTCAGTATCTCAAACATTTAGAATATTACTTAAGACCAATAAAAAATAATGATTAAAAACAAAAAAAGATTGAGGTCATGCATCCATTTTTTTGTGACTGGAGCATGATTTCATCATTTCTGACCTTCAAAAAAAAAAAAAAATACATCACCGTCCATCTAGGAACCTCTGTAGGCCAACTAGGGCCTGTGGAGGCCAATGGTGATCATTGTACTTATACAGGCAATCCAGGGTCTAATCTGCATGTCTTTGGACTGTGGGAAACCGGAGTACCCGGAGGAAACCCACCCAGCTCAGGGAGAACATGCACACACACATAGATGTGGCAATTGAATTTACAGTATATTACATGTCACTGATACAGTAACTTACAGGTGAAGTGTACAATGGCACCAGGAATATCATAGCAGACGTCTATCATTACTCCAGTCACCACATGGAATACTGTAGGTGAGGAGCCACCGAGCATCAAGAAATAATCGATCCCAGACCCTGAAGGTGCAAGGCGACAGTGCTAACCACTAAACCACCGTGCCGCCAATAAGTCACCACATTTTGTGTAGCCCACTGGATGGTAGCTATGATGTTCAGCCTGATGGTGTTTCTACAAAGCTGTTACAGTGCAGAAGCAGGTCACTACAGTGCTCCTGTGCGGTGGTTATCACATTTCTGGTTGTTTCTTGACGCTCTTGGGCAAGTCTGTGTGGTTACTAGTGTAATGATAGACGTCTGCTGGAATATTCCAGGGCCCGGTTTCTCGATAACGCACACTATTCGCGCGCTAAGAAGACTCTTAAGATATATCTTACGTTAAGTGATAACTTTTCTAAGTGTATTTCTCGAACTGTCTCTTAGGAGTCTTCTTAAGTCGCTGCCTCTTACGTCTGACGTTACGCGGCGCTGTCTACAGTGAAGGTCCTGAATTAGCGGACATCGGTGGCTCTGGAATCGATTTTTGACTCCTTTTGCATGACAGTGTTAAGAAAGACGGCACTTTCTATGCAAATTAAACATTGCACTAAATTCTTTTAATAGCGTTTATTTCGACATGCGTTAACTTAACAATAACATGTCATAATAGACAAGTATATAAATTAATATTAATTAATATAATAATATAATATATAATATTTTCATGTAACATGTGGCCGTGAAACGAACGGGGTTTTACAGTCATAGTTGATGGACAAACAGCTGATACACTCTTCACCAGCTTCAGAAACAATGTGAAGTGTCAGTTGTTGGGGTTGTATAGCGCACTTATGGAATGAATACGATGAGATGACAGAGTGGAGGTTTAATACCTCTATCTCACCTACGCGGGGCCGTAAGTGCGGTTCATTATGATTCGGCGCGAGTTTTGGTGCTGTTATTACGTTTCCATCTTACCACGCAAAAAAAAATAAACATGCGGAAGCTCGCGGACCTGGCAGATCTTCGCGGACCGTCGGGCGCCGGTCACTCGAGGCGGATCACGATGCCTAATACCCCTCTCTCACCTGTGTGGTGCCTAATACCCCTCTCTCACCTGTGTGGTGCCTAATACCCCTCTCTCACCTGTGTGGCCGGACTCATCTCCGTGAGCTGCCGCGATTGCCCACGACGTTCCTTTAACGTTCCGCGAAGTTCTGCAAAGTCTGCAAGCTACCGCGAGGACCAGCAAAAAATTAAACGTTGAATTTTTCACGCGGAAAGATGGAAACGGAATCACAGCGCAAAAACTCGGGGTGAATCATGATCAAGCCTACGGCCACAGCGCGAGCCCGTGCAGGTGAGATAGGGGTATAACACACCGCATCTCACAGCGAGTCAAACCGCATAAGTGAATACTGTAGGGGTATTAAACATTACAATCACCCAGAAACATGAATGGATGCGGGGTTTGAAACTTCCAAGGTTATTTTCTCATTTAACTAAATCAAATTTCATAAAAATAAAACGTGTCAAAAGAAAAACCCATAAAGTCATGGATAATGGCTAATGATCAATGAAACATATTTTAAACAGCAAGCAGCGAGCAGCTGGACATCGGGACGGGGAGTGTACAGTAAGTACAGTACAGTAAGTACAGTAAGTACGACGCGTTGGTCTGGCACGCGCAGGTCTGAGCAGCTCAAGAAGCTCCATAATCTGTTGCCTTGGAAGGCAAAACTTTTATTTATATATATTTATTAATAACGACCACGGGGAAAATATGAAAAGGGCTGAAGTTTTGTCTAAAGGAAACATGTACATGACCCACACGGCTCCACGGACCGCGCCGTCTTCAGTTTAACACAACACCACGCTGTATCGCTGCCTAATTGTTCGCCACCTGTTTAATATTAATAGTGATTGGCAATTTTAATGCATTAGTCACATTATGAAATAGGCTAATTAAAAGTCACTCTATTAGTTCTGATATCAAATAAAATATCATTCTTAAACAGGTCTACAGTATATTCCATCATTAATACGACTTTGATAACGTGCCATAATGTGTTTGCATACACCGCTGGTTTATAAAGACTGCTGCTCAGTGGCGGCGACTAGCGTCTCGAGCTGAAACTACGCTAAGTATGAGTTAAGGTTGGTCCAGACCAACCTTACGAACGTGTGACGTAGCTAAGAGATACTTAGCGTAAGAACGTTTCGAGAAATGCGCCATAAAGTTAAGAGAGAGGTTAAGGTACGACTTAAGAACTACTTAGAGATAAGAAGCTTTCGAGAAACCGGGCCCAGGTTATTAATTAGATGTTGCTTGGTGTATTTCTAGGCTGTTGCTATGCTGGCAATGTGCATTTAACATGTAACTTACTGTAAATTACTGAGTGACAGGTAAGATACTATAAATGACCGAACTTGTAAAGTACTGAAAAATACCTAGCAACCTGTAAGGTTCTGTTAAGTTCTTTTAAGGGTAAAAGCAGCTAGAACGATGAAAGGTGGCCTGGTCTGATGAAGCAGGTGCTAGCTGTTGAAACAGGGGAAGCTCATATTAGGCCTTCATCATAACATTTTTTATTATAAGTAAATTTTTCATCATAAAAAATCACCTGCAAATCCGCATGGGACTGAACTCGAATCTCTGACATTCGAGTTCAGTCCCATGCAGATTGAGGGGCGTTTCTAGGATTTTCAGGTAAGGGGGGCTCAGCCCCATAGATGTTTAACACAGAATCAGTACTCAAATGAGTCTTCTTGATCACACACGCTGTTTACCGTATAAACCTTTTTCTATGTACAGGTACAATCAAAAAAAATGTAACCAGAAAACAGCATATAACTTATATAAGCAATATAAACACCTATGAGGCTGGACAACGGAATAAACTGTGTGGGTGCCAATAGTGTCAAACATTTATCTGTTAATTCTTTGACAATACTGCTGCTTTTTGTTGGAAACTGGCAAACATAAAAAATTTTAAAAATAGTTTCTGATGAAATGACTTCAGTCAATGTTGGGGACACAGTGTAAATGTACCTGAGAGGCTGCTGCGCTTTCACAGAACTGAACTGTAGAACTGAAGTGTAGAACTGAACACAGAACTGTAGATGGAAGGTTTTTCAGGTCACATGGTTGTAGGTCTCCAAATGCACAGCAGGCCTGAAGAATAGAACATCTTTTTTTTCATGTGACTTGAAAAACCTTCCATCTACAGTTAAATATAAATATTAAAACTTTGATCATGTTATCTAGTTTAAATTAGTGTTTTAGCTACATAAATAAGACAGTAGGTTCTCTATTCAACCCCTTAACATTTCATAGCTACTAGGCTATTTATTCAAATACACTAATATAGACAAACATTGTTATAATGTAATATTTTAAAAAGCATCTTTTTAATATTATTCTTTTTTGTTTGTTTGTTTCTATTCATTAAAAAAAGTAACTTTTCCTAAATAAAAGTGACAAAAACCCTACTCTAAGGCTAATAAATGTATTTTACGATTTGGGAAATTATTTAATACAATATTTATTACAAAAAACAGGATTTTTCTATCTCTGTAAATCACACTGCTATACAGTTAAACGAGGCACTGAATGCTGTATGTCACTATTGTTAATCATTTATGTTCATAACTCTATGGTAGTTAATGCCATATGCACTGTGTAGTGTTTTATATAGACAGTTCGGTTTTCCAATTAAAACAGCAGCGGCATGATTGTTTTATAAAGTAGACTGTAGGTTCATAGAGTCTGTATTAAGGGCTTCGTGTTCACTAGAGGAAACAGCTGGTATGATGAGGGTGTGATGAAGATTTAACTGATTAATCCCTCATGACATTTTGTAAACTGTATTCATGAGAACGGACTGCACTGATGCAGATATAACAATTTATCTAAAAACACACACCTTGCCTTAATCCTCCCTCTGTGATGGTGAATTGAAGACCCGCTGAAAGACGGTGAGGAGCCGAAGTCTGCCGACACTTTCATATGACATTTAAAGGGGACATTTAAATGTATGACAAGAAAATCGCGTCAAACAATCTACAATAAATACCTGATTCTGAACGAGCTAGTCATGAAGTTGAACGCGTTCTAGCGCACTTTTATTAAAACCAATATAAATACGACAGAGCATATATGAGCATTTATTTTCTGACATAGTAGAGGAGGCGGAGCTTCCCTTGTAGTCTTAGAGCAGCCGCCACTGGTGGATAGACACAACTGCATGCTCAGTGGAAAGGTGTGAAACCTTGAGTCCCGGCATTCATGTCCATGTTATCTAATGTACAATATCCTATGATAATATACAATAATTATCCAAGACTGCTCCGACCCACTTTTCTTTGTTTTTGTTTTTTAAGTTAGTTTCCAGCGTTTTAAAATCACCACCATTGAGTACATTAGGTACGATAGAGACACTCTTGTTTCTATTGGTATAAAATGTACTCACAATTCAACATCTTTAACTCCGGATCCGAGCTGGCCGAGTGAGATCTTGAGGGAGAACAAAGGATGCGACTCGAAGCGGCGGCCACGAGGGAAACGAGCCAGCATCAGGAACAGGCTGAGAGCCCGTGCACACAGCACACTTCTGCCTAGCATCCTGCTCACCAACGTCCAGTCACTGGAAAACAAACTCGATGAACTCAGAGCCAGGATAAAGTTCCAGAGAGACATTCGGGACTGCAATCTCCTCTGCTTCACCAAGACATGGCTGAACCCAGCGGTGCCGGACCACGCCATCCAGCCGGCCGAGTTCTTCTCGGTTCACCACATGGACAGGACGCGGGTCTCGGGGAAGGGGCGAAAGGACACTAGATCACTGCTACACGACAGTCAAGGACGGCTACAAGGCGCAATCTCATCCACCGTTTGGTAAATCTGACCAAGCCGCCATCTTCCTCATGCCAAAATACAAACAAAGGCTGAAACAGGAAGTTCCGGTTCAGAGGGAGGTCGCGCGCTGGACGGACCAATCGGTGGCCGCGTTACAGGACGCACTTGATGACGCAGACTGGGACATGTTCAGGAACAGCTCCGATGATGACGTCAGCATGTTTACGGAATGGTTGTGGGATTCATTGGGAAGCTAGCGGATGATACCGTGGAGAAAAAGACTCCCAACGTTTCCCAACCATCCGCAACGCTCTGCGATCTCGCACCACTGCCTATAACACGGGACTTGCGTCGGGGGACATGGAACCGTACAAGGCTGCGTCATATAACGTACGGAAGGCGGTGAAAGAGGCGAAGCAGCACTACGGAAGGAAACTGGAGTCACAGCTTCAACAGAGTGACTCTAGGAGCCTGTGGCAGGGATTAAGAACAATAACGGACTATAAATCACCAACATCTGGTATGATGAACGTGGACGCGACTCTGGCAGACGAGCTGAACACTTTCTATGCTCGCTTCGTGGCTGCAGCTAAAGACGCTAGCGATGCTAATGCTAGCGGCGCTAATGCTAGCGGCGTTTTTCATTCACACACTACGGACAATTTGGGAACACCAATTAGCCTAATCTGCATGTCTTTGGACTGTGGGACGAAACTCACTACGGGGAGAACATGCAAACTCCATGAACATAGAGATGGGAATCGAACCACCGTGCCACCCATCCACCAGCGTATAATATAAAACAACCTTATTTGGCTTACTATTGAAGTACTATAGTTACTGATCTACCATGCGCTTGGCTAGCTGAGCTTAATGTCAAGTGATTTTGCTTGGTAACCCTTTGAACTTTGGATGATAACTTCTGGTATATGTCAGTGATTACTAAAAGACATAAATATGCCATGTAAGCTAAAGGTGTCAGGAGGTCAGAGTGGTCTAAGGCTCCAGACTCACAGTTCGGCCTTTTCCCCTGCGTAAAGAGGGAGGCGTGGGTTTAAATCAAATCCCACTTCTGACACGTAGGACTCAGTCATGTTCCTAGAATCATTGAAAGTGTCAAGCTGTAAAAATTAGACCCCTTCACTCCAGCGACCCAATGCTGTGTTTTCATATCCCAAACCAAGTGATTTTGCTTAAATTTCTCTTTACACCATGGTTACTACAGTATCTTCTGGCTACTAGATGTGAGTGATTACGATGTGCAGGTGTCAGGGTGGCCCTTTCTTTGTTAATTTCTTAAATGGACCTACATTTAATGGACTTATATTTAAAGATATTCTATATTCATTCCACCCGGACTAAAGCCCCAGCTAAAAAAACCATCAGCATGATGCAGCTGCCCCAGGGCTTCACCATGGTGATGGAGCTCTTGTGGTTAGCTGCTGGGGAATGTTTTTCATGACAAATATATCTACTGCTATCATGGCCAAAATCCTTATGTTTGGGTTGATCAGACCATAACACATTATCCCACATAGTTTGACGAGATTCGACTGATTGATTTAATACTTGGGTTAAAAAAAATTTCAGTCTCATCTCGGATTGGTTAGATGCGATCCGATCAGACCTCCATCCTTACCCGAGCCCAGGAGTCTAGCCAGTAAATACAAGTGAACACCTGGAGAGAGAGAGAGAGAGAGAGAGAGAGGTTCTCACTGGGTTTACTGATTAGGGATGCAAGGAAAATTTCCCTCCTGGAGGCGGTGTTAGGTGTTATCTAATGTTAGGTGATGTCACAGTGTGCTTTTACTGTACATATAATATTTACTTAATGAATGGATTATCAATAGTTTACACCCCGCTCTCATTCCGATCAGGCCAGATCGGATCAGAAAGTTCCACCTGGGGTGTTTATTTGGTGTATCTGTGTTCTGATTGAGCTTTTTTTCATTCCATCCCAGGACACAGAAACACTCACAAACTACAGGCAATTTGGGAATGCCAATTAGTCTAATTGGAATGTCTTTTGGACTGTGGAACGAAATCCACCGAGCACATCCAAACTCCATACACACAGAGGCAGGAAAACGAACCAGGACCCTGGAGGTGCAAGGCGACAGTGCTAATCACTACATCACCGTGCCGTCCATGTAAACACACCTACTTTATACCAAGTTATACCAGAGGGGTGTTCTTCGTACGTCGCTAACTCAGTTAGCTGGATTTGATTGTTGTGGATTTGTCCTGATCTTGGATTGTTTCGTTCTTCGATGCTCATCTCGCACTTGTTGTCATAGCAACATGTCCGTAAGCTTGAACCTGCTCGGTAGCAGCTTTATTTCATGTAAACAGGATTAAGGCTGCGCTCCTGCCGCGTTATGATTGGTTGAAATGGTGAGGTTACATCTGATTGGTTAAAGAGCGCTGACGTGGACTGACTCACGTATATATATATATATATATATATATATATATAAATAAATAAAATATTTTTTTTATAATGAAAAATTGGACAAAACTAATTTTATTATAAAGTAAACAATATAAAAGTATACATGTTTTTGAAAAAAATATTCATATTTCTATTTTCCATATACAACATTTATTTTCATATTTCTTATTTTATTTTATTGTCTCGTGTAATTTGTAAAACATATGTGCATATTATGTTCTAATATAATATTTGATAGCGATTATGTGTGTGGTGGTGCCCATGGGGGGGGGGGGGGGATCCATGGTAGGGAAGCATTTCAGTGCATAACAGGTGTTACAAAAAAATTTTAGCTTGTTCTTTTGTCATTTCGTCAACCAATCAAAGGACTTGTGATCACTGTTTCTACTGTCGATGCATATCGCGTTTTAAACCCTCACACGAACGCGCAATAATCCTAGACAACTCAATCCAGCCATACTAATCATTAGGGTTGTTCCGATTCCGATACTGGTATCGGAAATGCTACCGATACCACAAAAAAATCTGGCATCGGAATCGGCGAGTATTTGAGTCCACGTACCGATCCGATACCATTTTCCTAAACATAACCTATTTATGCCCGCTAGCTTTGCTAGCTTAGCTTACTTACAGAGTGTCACGGCGTGCGCCTGTGATGGGCGTGCGCCCAAATTGATATCGCTCCTCGCTCACTAGTTATGCGGCCTCCCCACCCTTTAGGTATGTGAAGTAGCAGGGCCGCGGAATCAGGCAATGGCCCATGAGCTATCGGCGCTATAAAACACAGCGGGAGTGTAGCTCGGGGTCTGACTGTTGGGAAGCTGGACTTTGCGACGCGGTGGATTTTATGAGAGACAGTGGCACAAGAGCGGGGCGATGTGATGCGCCCCAGAGACTTAAAAAAAGGGGGGCGCCTTTGATCTCCGCGAGAGGAGCGCATGAACGAGCTGCACGAGCTCCCGCGGCACCTTCACTTCCGCGTAGAGCCCGCCTTCGCATCCCTGCCGCCGAAGGGGAAAAGACCGCAGAGAGCCTTTAACCCTTTCCTTCCCCATTTTTCTAAATAAATGACCCTTTTTCCTGTAAGACCTCACCTCGTGTCCGTGTTTCATGGTGTCGCCTGTGCACTTAGAGCCGAACCCGTTACACAGGGCTAGTAGTATTTTACTTAAAAAAGAAATTATATATACACACATGTATGCATATATATATATATATATATATATATATATACACACACACACACACACACATACATACACACACAGTACAGATACACACCCAGGTATCGGAATCGGGAGGGAAAAAAATGGTATCGGAACATCTCTACTAATAATCAACAACAGGTGGCTCTAAGAACCGACTTAGCCAGGTCTTAATTAGCACGATGATCTCATCTTAGATGTGTCAATTCATCTCGGATGTTTCAAGCGACGTACGAAGAATACCCCCCTGGTGTATAATCTGAGTATTGCTACTATTTTCTTTTCTATAATTATTATTATTATTTGTTTTTATTTATTTATTTTCTATTATAATTTTATTTATTTATTTATTATTTTATATATAATATATATATATATATTTTTTTTTTTTTTTTGTTAAATTTCTTTAATTTTTGTGAAGCTGCTTTGAGACAATGACCATTGTTAAAAGCGCTATATAAATAAAATTGAATTGAATACTTGTTACCATAGCAACAATGATGTTAGTGTTTATCCACACCTGACTGGCGTTTGCTCTCCTCTGACTAGTACTAGATAAGATTCCTTTATTTGTCCCACAGTTGGGAAGATTCAATGTTAGGAGAGCAAAGAAAAAAATTTGCAAATATGAAGTACGGACAGCACAGTACATGAACACAAAAGTAAACACAAAAACTATACAATAGTTTATACTTTTAACCAAATTGCACTATGTAATATTGTACACTTTAAAATGGTGTTATTGCACCAAAAAAAATATGAAGTTATTGTTAAAACCAGTATTATCAGTGTGCGGTGCAGTGACTGGTTCATTGGTTGCAGCTCTGACTGTACAGTCTAAGAGCAGCAGGGAGTAAAGACCTGCCAGATCGCTCCTTCAGACACTGAGGATGTAACAGTTTGTTGTCAGAGATGAAACCGTTTCATACAGGGGGTGAGACTCGTTCTCCTGCAGTGATGAATCCATCCTCCTTTCTCCCAGTATCCCCAGGGGAAACCCCAGTACTGAGCTGGTTTCCTCCTGTCCGCAGTGGAGATGCTGCTACACAAGCAGACGCTCCATAGAAGATGGCTGATGCCAACACAGAGTCTGAAAGTTCTTCAGTGGTGCCTCCTGCACTCCAGAAGAGTCCTAGTCTCCTCAGCATAAACTACATGTGTGACCACATCTCATTAGTCTTATTCTTTTATTATTGTGATTATTTTTGAGCCATGTTTTATTATTGAGCCAGGTTGTGATTTATAGTTATAATATTCTCTTTGAAATGCATGATGGCTGATGTTTAAAAAATCTTCCATTTCGTCTTTGCATTTAAACTCTTAATTTTTAATGAACTTCTTTTCATGACGTCGATTAACAGCGATTCAATTAACGTTTTTTTTTCCTCCTAAGAAATTGTCCCAACTTTGTGTAACTGGTAAGTCGTGATCTGCTTTCATTTTATCACTTAACATCTATTTGTCTAATCACTGCATTCCTGCGGTATTTCTCGTGTGCATATGATTATAAAATGTGTAAAGGATGTAAGCAGGAGATATAAGCTGGAATATTTTAACAAATTCATATATGATTAATAACCACTAATATTATACGTGGACACTGATCATGTCTGTCCCAGCTCAATCACCTCTCTATGCCTTGGGGTGTGTGTGTGCGCGCGCGACATCATATAGCAGAATGTTCTTTTTATTCCATCACCATCTAGTGGTGTAAATGCAAAAGTGCTCAGACATGCAAACTTTATAATAAGGTGTGATGTGTGATATCTCTACATAGTGTTTAATTGTACAGATTTAATTATAGTCTTGTGGTGAATTCTGACATATCGGCTATTTTAGGATCCTTTATAGAAAGCAACCGTCAACTGTTGTAGGACATTAATTTAACAACCTCTGACCAATCAGAATGCAGACGCTCATTGCAGAACACAATGATTGGTACATTTCTGACATCCAGTCAAAATTCAACTAATGATCTCCCAAAATTCTGATCCATGTATTTTAAAGAAAAATCTGCATAACTCACTTAAACAGGGTAAATTCACCAGTCAAGTCCACCAGCATCGTATAATCAGTGTGAACCGATACTGAATACGTTTTGTGGTGTTTAGTGCTGATGCTGTGAGCGGCCATGTTGGTTCGACATCAACACAAACCTCGTAGATAAGACGACGAGCCCAAGACGATGAGCTGGAAGTTTAGTTCGCTCTGTGGCGTACAACTAAAAACATGATTGTAGTGATTAACTTTCATGTCATTTATTATCAGATCGTCACAGAACACACCATCACACAGTCCGATAGAGAATTCAGTCCAGAGTTTATTGTGACAATCATTTAGGCAACAACATCAGAAAAACAATTCCTGCACTGACCCTCTTCCACTCGTGTTAAATATTATCAGGAGTGTGACACAGACGCACGGAGACTAACCCGGTGCTCTCCACAGGCCGGGACAAGTGCAATATTTCAGACAAAGAAAAACATTGCGGCCAATCCCGACCTGCCGAGAAACGGGAAAAGTAACCAAGAGAAAATTCTGAAGAGGAAAAAAAATTCTCCAAATTTCAATGTAGTATGTGTAAACAATCAGCTGTTTTTTTCGCACACAAAGTTCATAGTTAAACGACATTGTGTTCAAGTTTCATAAAATTCATATAAAGCAACAAGAGGGAAGAAAATTCAGGAGCAGATCAAAAACTCTTGTTTCTTAGAATTTTCGGTAAAGCAGAAGGTTGAGAAAAATCAACATCGTGAGACATGAAATCCAAATCCTTACCTTTTATTCACAGCTATGATCAGTTTTGCATGGATTTGCACAGCCGAATTCAGACCGAACGCTGAATGCAAACCAGCAAAACTAACCAGAGCCGTGCGGCGTGAAGGGACCCTCGGCGGCGTGTCGGCTTTTCCTGCCTGGAAGTACTTCAAGTGCTCACACTGCAGTAGAAGCGTTAAAGACCAGACTACCTGCACTATAAGCACTTTAATACTGCCGCGGAGAACGCAGACAGGAAGTGACGTCGGCCGGCGAGACCGCTGTCAGTTTTGCATAGATTTGCACAACTCCATTTTTCTTGTGGTGCAACGATGCAAAACTGTCAGAGGGCCGCGATGGAACAATAAACACACACCAGGACGGGGCAAAATAATCAAGAGGCGAGAACTGGGCACGGAGACGGAAGAACATTCCGGCTTTCTCATGCCAGAAGGAGCACTTAGGGCAGTAGGTGCCGGTCCAATCCACTATCTGCACTAGATGCACCTTAGCAAAAGAAGCAGTTTAATTAAATTGTATTCACCTTTAAACCGTTTCATCTCAATCTCATACGGGCCTCAATCTCAACTGGGGCTTCTGAATTGCCAACGAAGGCATATACCAAGAACTTCTACCTAAAATGTTGCTAATTAAGCACAATACATTTTCTAATCCTCATAAGGCTATAGAGGACAATGTGTGAAAAAGGGAAATGTGTAAATGTGCTAGTACGTTGTATTTATGCAGTCTAAGTGTTGAAAACTGATTGTTATAAACATATGACGGGATATATTTTACACTCTAGTTGTGTAAACACTGAGGATGAGGTTTATTTCTTTAATAACAGGTTTGATGTCTTCCTACAATTTTGCTCTTAAACATTGTTAAAATTTTACATTTATTATTAAATGCATTTTTTTTTTAAATAAATACTTACAATTAGCTCATTAAACTTGGATTTGTTTCTGGTTAATCTAATCCGACTTACCCATCAACAGTTTAGTATTAAGCCGATCACCAAACCGTCAGAACTCAGACATTCTGCAAACTCGCCGGCCTCCGTTAGCCGCGCTGGCATAGCGGGTGAAGCGTTTGGAGTGTGTAGGGCTTGAAGTGCCTCCACTGCAGTAGACGTCATATGAACTACCTGCACTGTAAGCACTTTGACTCTACAGACACACTCGGCCCTGGGAACAGAATCAGCATGGAGGCGACGTTCCGTGATGAACAGAGGGCGACAGATCGTGAATATCTGGAGGAACAAAAAAAAGAAGAGAGAGAAAGAGGATTACACAAATATAATGAGTTGTCACGCGATGTAACTGCTACATAAAAGAATAAAACAGCATTCGCCCAAGAAAACTTTTACTCCTGATTTAATAAAGACTTGAGTTACAGGTGACAAAATCTAGTCAGTCACATTTAATACAGCAGACACACACAGTCGAACAAGCCACTGACACTGGAGACTCCTTCCCTAAAGGTTAAACACCTTACCAAAGGAAACCAGACATCTATGACTACAGCTCATTTTTAAACTGTAACATGAAGCGCGTGTAAACGAGACGTTACTACAAAAACTAACATACGCCGGCCGAGTCGGCACGGTCCCCATCACAAGCCGTGCGTTTGCATCTCCGTCGAACCCAATCCTCGGACGCTCTGTGTAAACCCCCGGGTGGAGGTCTCGCACCGGGAGGATCGTCTTCAACGCTGAGACTTTAGTACATCAGTGCTCTCGCAGAGTGTGACAGAGTCGGGTTCAACGATGCAAACACGTGGTCTGTGATGGAGACCGTGTCGAGTCGGACCTTGTGCTGACGAGTTCTTCTACAGACATAATAATGAAGAAATGATGGCAAATTGTGCTTTATTTTGGGTACAGACGAGCATTTTAACACTTCACAAAGTACACAAACATAGCATAAAGATGACAGTGACGCGTGTGTGTGAGCACTGCTGAAACATGTGTTAAAGAGACCAGATAACCTCATGTTTTGAGAAACACCATCACACTGACCCCAACACTCAGGAGAAGGAAACACACACACACACACTAATCTCAGGGACACTTTAGATAAAGGGATGGCCTTTGAGTCACAGCTCTTGGTACTTAAACGTTAATTAGAGAAGTAAAGTAAGCAGTGTGTGTGTGTATAAAAAAGCACTGCGATTTCTAACTGGATGTGTTTACCAGCAGTATGTGTTTGGGGGGGGGGGTACTTCGAGTCCCGCGCATGCGCAGGTAATCCTACAACGAGCGCGTAGTCCTTACTACAAAAAAGAAATTAATAAGTGCGCATGCGCGGTGCCTCCTCTATCCCTCCCCTCCCCCCACAGAGCGACTCCAACATGGCGCCCCCGAGTCCCGCGGTGTGTTTGGACTCAAATTCAGCCCGAAAATCACACACAGTCCCGCACTGAGAGCGCCAAGGACCAGACGCGACACTGGTCTGTTGTCTCTGCGGGTAAAAGCGCGGTTAAGTCTGTTCGGAATACCAAGCGAAAGGGGAAACGAGCATTAAAACCGCCTAAAACAAGAATAAACAAGCTAGCCATGCTAATGTCCAGCTCACTCTCCCGGGCTTCACAATCCTGAGCGGTTTACACACACAGGTCCTCCTTAAAAACACACACACAAGCAAAGCTTAGCGTGAACGATGAAGTGAATAAAAGTCATAGATTATAAAGTGAGCACAACTCACGCACACGCGCTACCCGGCCTGCGCACGCGCGCGCACACCACGCGCAGTGTGTTTACACATTTCTAAGTTTAATTTTTGTAACATAACCTAAAAATCCACGCGGTTTGTGTGAGGACACAAGAATACACATGTGAGTTACACGTATTTTATTTTCCGCCTTAATAATCCATGCGCGTGTGTGTGTGTGGGCTTAGCATTAGCCACAGTGCTAACAGGTCTCGTGCGGCCTGCAGCCCCCCATGTGCTTTCAGTGCTTTGTTCTGCAGGCACTTACACAACTCTCTCTCTCACACAAACACACTCTCTCTGCTACACACACTTTGGAGAACAAATCCACAACTCTCGGGTGTGAACTTTTAAACTTCACTGCAGTTTTATTTATACGGTTTAAATGCCGCACGCGCTGTTTCCCCCCAGCATTAAAGTTGCCCGGCGCGTGCGCTGGCTCTCGCGCACATCCTTTATCATCATCATCATCATCACTGCTGCTGCTCACACGCATGCGGGTTAGTTTGCGGGAATTAACGCGCGCTCGGAGCTCAGACCGGCCCGCGTGCGCACACAGACGCGCGCGAACCTCGCGCTACAACAGGTCGCATGTCAACAGCGCGCCAGCACGCGCCCGCCCGCCTGCTGAATATCCACCATCTTACACACACATGGAGAGAGAGAGAGAGACACACACACACACTTACCGTCCGCGGGCGCTGATCCGAGTGGATAAAGGAGAGAGAGAGGGGAAAGCGCGCGTGAGAGCCGCACACACAGTGTGTACATGTGTGACAGAGCGCGAGAGAGACGCACGCGCAGCACCGCATCTCAGCCGCACCGCGTGCTTGAATGAAGGGCGGCGCCCGCGCGCCAGAACTCCAACTACCTCATTAGCATAACTTGTCTGCATGCGCCAATCAGAGCGCGCCGCTCTACTACAGCCACAAGTGCGACTGACATCATCATCTTCATCATCATCATCACTATAAACGGCACCGTGTCAAGTCGTTTATTACTCCGAGTTTAACATTAACACCAGCTGCTCTGTCTGTAAGTCAGTAAGTCAAACTTTTTCTGTCATTCCCCACTTAAGGGGGTGAGCGAATTTTCAAGCCCCACTTGTCAACAAAATAATAACGAAATCGGCCAAGTTTACTGTTTATTGAAATATCAATTTCTAAACCAATACGATCAAACAACAACAAGTTCAAAACAGATAAAATACACGTGCAATTGTTATAAAAGGCTTACGTTGGCACTTACTGTATCTTTGCATAATTGACCCCATGTTTATTAGCTGCTCAGCAATCGTTTGTAGTTTTTTTGCTCTGGCATAAAGCCATTTGTGCTTTGCTGTCCACTGATTCAGATGTTACCATGCGATTCTCCTGCTGTCTGTATTCTGCCAGCTTTCTTTGAAAGAAGTCTAGTGGCTTATTAACGTGACTGGAGTGTGTTGTCTCTAAGTGTCTTCCTAATTTGTTGGGTCTCATGCGGTCTGCTGCCAGCGGTTTAAGAGACAAAACACACACGGGTCTCTCTTCTGCCCCCACCATCACCACCATGAATCCAAGCTCAAGATAGACTTCATTAGGCGTGGGTGATATAACCAAAATCTTCTATCACGGTAGAAGCAATTTTCTACCTCGAAAACAATCACAATCACAATTGCTACATCACAATATAGCAATTTGTATCTGACAATGCATAAATAAAAATTCAAACACAAAGAAACTATTTTACATAATGTAATTTTATTTAAACTGTGAATTGCTGAGGTTTATTTTTTTACTTTGGCCATATTCGTTTGGATGCTTGGATTTCAGATGATAGAAAAGGTTTGACGTGTTTCCACCACTTGTTAAAACAGTGCACTTGCGCACCTTGCAAATCACGTTCATCTCATTCGTATCACTTTTCTTATACCCAAACCAATTCCACAACACAGACGAGGCAGCTTTTCTCTTTACAATCTCCTCGTCACATGTAAGTAAACTCACTGCTGCACAGTCTTCTTCCATTGTCGAAGTGTATGTGAAGCCAAACACATCAAAAGTGGGACGAAACCGCGGCACCCGATTGAACCGAATATCTGCGCAAATACAGCGCAGCGCGACTATCTGGATAGCGCAGTGATGATCTGGTTTATTCGCGCAGCCCGGTGGATCGCGGAGCGCCGCTCGAATCACAAACCTGCGCGACTCACTGTGTTTTTATTTAAAAACAATTTAAAATGTCAGGACTGTTTAATATTGTTTCCGCCTTGCCATGCCTGGTTTGTACGTGCGCATCCCAGCGGGGTAAAATGTAATTTGATGGTCGGCGCGGTTTATTTCTGTCAAGAGTCGCGCAGCGCTGCCCAGTGGCTCGCGCAGGTTTGTGATTCGAGCAGCGCTGCTCAAGTTCGTCCGACGTTAAACCGTTATTGTTCCACTATGGTTCCACTTTTTCTCCTGGCCCACAACTGATGTTATTTTAATTTTACTTGTATTAATTATCCATTTATTTGTGTGTGATTGTTTAGTTTTTTCCTATTATTTTCCACTAATTTCCTCTCGTTCATTGCGCCCCACCTGTCATGTCTGTATTCCCCACTAGTGGGGCGCGCCCCATAGTTTGAGAACCACTGCTGTAAGTCTTGAAACTGCTGTGCGCTACTTTTCTACCTGTTTGTACAAAATAAATACATCTTAATTCAGTATATTCGATATTCCTGTTTTAATGCTAAGTTAGTTCCCTGAGTTTTCTTTTTATTTCGTGGTTTTTGGATTTGGACTTTGACTACATAAGCGAGGATGATGATAAACTTTTTCTAATCAATTAAATCTTTATAATTGCTTAGATTTCTATTGATAAATGTAAAAGTAATAACACTTTACACCTCTTTCTTTCTTTCAGAAATGACAAATTTATACAGTACAGTAAATATGATGACCAACATATTAAGTTTTAAAAAATAAAAACTTCAAGGCTGTTAAAATTGTATTTTACTGTAAGTTAAATGAAACAGGTTTAATTAGTCTCCTATTTTGAGTGTGTTATTCACTTTTCTATCTTCTTTTGTGTCTGTTGTAAATTTTCTTTTTACTGCCCCTTTTATCCTCCCTGTCTATGTGTTTGTTGTTGTTATGTTCAAAATAATAATAATAATAATAATACACAAACTATGTAATGATTTACTATATATTATGACAATTTCAGTTTTGTTTTGGTCTATTTTAGTATTAAAAATTTGTTCTATTTATATGTTTATATTGTTATGATAGATAGATAGATAGATAGATAGATAGATAGATAGATAGATAGAAAAAAATTGGAATTAAAATAAACTGTTATGTTAATGGGGCGGCACGGTGGTGTAGTGGTTAGCACTGTCGCCTTGCACCTCCAGGGCCTGGGTTCGATTCCCCGGCCAGGCTCGATTCCCGTCTCTGTGTGCATGGAGTTTGCATGTTCTCCCCGTGCTTGGTGGGTTTCCTCCGGGTACTCCGGTTTCCTCCCACAGTCCAAAGACATACAGATTAGGCTAATTGGCGTTCCTAAATTGCCCGTAGTGTGTGAGTGTGTGTGTGTGTGTGCCCTGCGATGGCTTGGCACGCTGTCCAGGGTGTACCCCACCTCGTGCCCAGAGTCTCCTGCGATAGGCTCCAGGTCCCCGCGACCCTGAATACAGGATAAAGCGGTATAGAAAATGATCTATATGATATCAATCATATTCTTGTGAATTTTGTTTCAGCATATTAATTTTTTTTTAACATTTGCAATTTATCTTGTTTATTTTATTTATAATTTTTTTTTCTTGTTTCACAAATAAATGATTTTATTTGATTTATCAACTCTGTAGTCCTGAGCAGTTCACATTGCACATCGTAAACAAACGGGTCATACTGCGCCAATAACTGGTGTGACTTCAAAAAACATTTATACATGGAAATAATAAATTATGAAAAGCAGTAAACATTAATTAGTGAAACAAATTTATCAGTACGATGAGCCTTTGATTAAAATATAGTCTCTTGTCCAGTGTGTGTCTGTGTGTGTGTGTGCTGCTTAGTTTTACTGAATATCCTGAAGAACCAGCTTCTTTTTTCATGCAGAAAAACCTAGAAGATGAATTTTTTTAGTTTGTTTAGATTTTTGTTTTGTCTGAAATTTTTTATAATTTTTTTTTTTACATTATCCGCTGCTTTCTTTTCTGGTCTGCAAATATATTTCTGTAAAAAAAATATTATTATTTTTAATAATATTATTATAATATTATTAATAATATTATTATTATTATGTTATTTTGCTTGAGTATTAAAGTTTAATTCTTTTAGTTATACAAAAGATAAAATAAACGTGTATAACAACGTTTGTACAAAAAAATAAAAATAAAACAGGGTGTCTAAGAATTTTTCTCAGTACTGTATATGATGATTTCTTATCTTTTTCTTTATTTATTTACTTACGCACACATATTTATTTATTAGTTATAAATAATATTGTTTCTTATTTACTTAAAAAATTTATTCTCATTGTCTTTACTGATGGAATCCTCATCTCACAGGATTTTTTACATTATATTTTATGCTTATAGTTAATAATACACAGATTATATGTGTTTTATTGAAAGTGGTCTTGACATACTGATTCTTCCATATAGCACACATTTCAAGCTTGTTTAGTTTATACTTCACACTTTGTTAAATTATTTGATTTTATTGAAATTGGCGGCACGGTGGTGTAGTGGTTAACACTGTCGCCTTGCACCTCCAGGGCCTGGGTTTGATTCCCCGGCCAGGCTCGATTCCCGTCTCTGTGTGCATGGAGTTTGCATGTTCTCCCCGTGCTTGGTGGGTTTCCTCCGGGTACTCCGGTTTCCTCCTACAGTCCAAAGATATGCAGGTTAGGCTAATTGGCGTTCCTAAAATTGCCCGTAGTGTGTGAGTGTGTGTATGTGTGTGTGCCCTGCGATGGATTGGCACCCTGTCCAGGGTGTACCCCTGCCTCGTGCCCGAAGTCTCCTGGGATAGGCTCCAGGTCCCCCGCGACCCTGAACACAGGATTAAGTGGTATAGAAAATGAATGAATGAATTAATTAATTAATTTATTGAAATTATTCAGGTCACAGTATGTAAGGATTGAATGCTACACGTTATAACGCTGCTGCTATAAGACATGGATGACTGTTGTGAGCAACAGTGGACAAAGGAGCTGATAGTGGACTTTAGTACAAAGCAGGAGAGGAACTACCAGACCCCCGTCATCAACAGGAGCCCAGTGGAGAGAGTGGACAGCTTCAGATACCTCGGTGTTCACATCACGCAGGACCTGTCATGGTCCTGTCACATCTACACCGTGGTGAAAAAAGCCCGGCAGCGTCTCTACCACCTCAGACGCTTGAGAGACTTTAGACTGCCCTCCAAGGTGCTCAGGAACTTCTACTCCTGCACCATAGAGAGCATCCTGACGGGAAACATCACGACCTGGTTCGGGAACAGCACCATGCAGGACAGACGAGCTCTACAGAGGGTGGTGCGATCAGCCGAGCGCATCATCCGCACTGAGCTCCCTGACCTGCACTCCATCTACAGCAAGCGGTGCTGGACTAAGGGCAGGAAGATCATGAAGGACCTCAGTCACCCCAGTAATGGACTGTTCTCTTTGTTGCGGTCTGGGAAGAGATTCCGCTCCCTAAAGGCCAACACAGAGAGACTGAGGAGAAGCTTCTTCCCACAGGCGATAAGGTCTCTCAATCACACCTCCACACAGGACTAATAACATCTTTTAAGCTCACAACACTGACTGGACAATCATGGACACATTCATACACACTTGCACTAAATACTCATACATCTGGACAATTGCACATGTCACCTTCATGCATATTTGCACAACCACTGACACTTTAATTCTATATACATATATACTCTACCCTATATTCTATATTTTTGCAATATTTTATTATGCCCTTATTGCACAGTTAATTTTAATTTTACTAGTTAAAATTATTTCTTTAGTATTTCCTTTTTATTGATTATTTATTTTACGTACAAGCTTTTATTTTCTTTTTTTTTTTAAGGTCACTGGCGGTCGTATAAAGCATTTCACTGCATATTATACTGTGTATGATTGTGTATGTGACCAATAAAATTTGAATTTGAATTTGAATTTGTGGTGAACTGATGCTGCGGCGGACTGATGCTTTTAACATCAATTAACATCAACTATTATAGCTGAACCTAACACTTAACACTGTATAAATGCAGATCATTTCCTGCTATCTGTTTCACCCAGATGAGGATGGGTTCCCTGTCGAGTCTGGTTCCTCTCAAGGTTTCTTCCTATTACCATCTCAGGGAGTTTTTCCTTGCCACTGTCGCCCTCAGGCTTGCTCACCAGGGAATATCTGAACATTTTGATTCATACACATTCACATTCCATACAAACTTAAATAATTCTTTTGATTGTGTAAAGCTGTTTTGAGACAATGTCAATTGTTAAAAGCGCTATACAAATAAAACTGAATTTAATTGAATTGATGTAGCGGCGGACTGATGTAGCGGCGGACTGATGTTGCGGCGGACTGATGCTGCGGCGGACTGATGTTGCGGTGGACTGATGCTGCGGCGTTGCTGTTACTGTACACAGGATGATTATTCTCTGTAAGGCATTAATTCCTCTGATGACCACAGTGGTGTGCTAAAAGTAAATAGTTTGACTGGTTAATGAACAACATTTGGCATTTAATGTTGTGTTATGTCTGTGAAACAAGTATTTTTTTTGTCCTTTTATAGGAGGGATGTTCGAGTCAAAGCAAGACTTTTAATTGTGTAAATAACAGAATATTGTGCATACTGGAGTGTAAAAACTCCCTTTATTTATCTGTATAATCGTCTGCTACACTGATACACTTATCCCAGGAAGCTTTAAGGGCTCCAGGCCCAAACATGTGTAAATGTATTAGAGTGCGGTCAGGACTGTAGGGGACTGTGGAACTGTGACTGAAGTTTTCTGGAAATGTCCATCACCTGTTTTACACCTTCATTCACCAGAAATTTCACCACAAGTCCTGGTTTGACTTGAACGCCGCTTGTAATTCTTTTGTTTTGTTAAATCCAAGACATACAATCCTGATGAAGATAGCAAACAGAGCTGAGTGAGTTATTTGTAGCGTTTATTGTGCTATGACAAATCGGTATGTCTAAAAGCCTCCCTGTAGTCATGTGACCACCATAAATGGAGCTTCATTACATCACTGAAACGAGTGTCAGTCGCTCCACCGCGCGGTCTGTTCTCTGGCGTACAGAGGCATGTATGGAGTGTAACACCTGCCCGCGTAAACAAGCCGCCGCTGTGTAACAACGCTGTGTTTTGCTGTCAGTAATGACTTATTAAAGTTTTTTCCTTATCTTGAGGCGGCGAGAGAACGCACAAGGCAATGCAGAAATAATTACCTGAGAATTTCCTTCCTGATATTTTCACATCAACTCTATTTCCAAGCTGAAGATCCCATCGAGCGTTTGCTTCTCCACTGGAGACACCGATAGGAGACACTGCAGCCCTGATCGGGACAGAACAGCTACTGGAGATTGACTGACTGATTAATCAATCAATTAATCAATCAATCAATCTCCCTGATGTCACACTTCTGACCCAGCGAGTGTGGACAGTGAACAGAGAACCCAGGCTCATGTGCCACTTTCGACAACTATGGAGTGAGATGAACAAACGGAACTTAGGGACACTGAAACATGGTGTCTGGTGATGATTGTTCCCTAAAGTGCAGAACTAGGACCAGATGTAAGTCCAGTTGACCCTGGTCCTCTGTCTCATGGACAGAATTACCCATCAACACTAAGGCAGAACAGAAGGCAGTCCCCACTTTCCTACTGGGCACCCAGTCACCCTCGGT